>BQNB010012974.1:0-78090 GCA_026074375.1 Tanacetum coccineum | reverse complement strand
CTCTAAATCATCACCACTCTTTGTAAGCATCCCATAATACCTATTCTTATTCATTATAATCATTTCATACTTGTTTTCATATCAGCATTATATACTTGTGTAAAAACTTGAAATAAACTTGTATGTTAAAAACCCTAATTCAGACATATTTTTGTGTCGATTTGTGAGCTCAATTTTAACAACTTTAAAGAACATCTATGACCCATTTCTTGGCTCCACATCTTAGTATTATGTCTTAAGTTCTATTATGAATCTCATGAATTTAGAAAATTTATTACAATAGTATTTTTAAAATTTCGTACAAGACAAACTGCCAAGAATTGTACACTAAACATGATATATATTTTTGAGCCACTTAAGTTTAGATTGAGAAGCTGGGACTTTTAAACTTCTTGTAGCTAAGACTTAGACTTAAACTCGAAAACTTGAACCAACTAAAAAGGTTAAGTATTAAAGGAGTTATGACTAAAACAAGTTGGGTAAAACTTTTTAAAAATTCCCAGCTTTGACATCCGTGTATTGTTTAGCACTTTTGGACCCTTTAAACTTTGAGTCATAAGTAAAACTTACATTTTTGGAAATACAACTCAAAAACCTTCGATATAGGCTTGGAATGGATTAATGTCAGTAGAAAATGAATGAGTTATGGTCCCGAAAAGTCGGATGTAAAACTGTTACAGAAAAACTGCTTGAATTTTTGTGTTTAAATACTTAGTAAACTTAATTTTAAACCAAATTTATAACTTGGTAAACCTTAGACACAAGTATGTAAAGGTGATAAAAGTTTATAAAACTCATATACATGTAGTTCATATCGTATTGTACTTAAGGTGTCTTAATTATTTAGGTCGCGGTTAGGAATCATTATTTGTTGAACTTGCTTATATTTTTGTTGTATCACTTGTTGAGGTGAGTTTTCGTAGCCCCTTTTTATGTATATTCTCGGGGAAAATGATACTCAAAATCTATTTACAATTACTTTATATTGTGCCAACTACTTGATCTCTTTGGACAATATGTGTGCCTATAATTTGTAAATGTGAGCATTAGTGGTTGATTGTATCTAATTGTGATTCATATATTCGTATATAGCCAACAGTGGGGTAGATGACTGATTTGAAAACTATTAAGCCAACTATTTAGCTCCAACTGGTAGGCGATATGTTTAGAAACCTAATGCGCATAAGCCACTGTTGATTTGAATTGATTTGGTTTGATTTGGATATTCCTATGCCTCATTGCTGCCATGCTATTATTTTCATACTACTATCCTACTTGTATTTTATGCACAACAAATGGGTTTACTACTTAAACCTACGAGCTCACCAACTTTATGTTAACGTTTTTGAGTATTCATTTTCAGGTAATAATAATAGCAGTGCTTAAGAAGGATAGAGCTTTCTTGCATTGCTTAGAAAGACTTAGGATGTAACCCTCCCAGGTTACTTTTCCCTGAGTTATTTGCATTAGTACCTTTGTGGTTGACTTTGAACTATTTGGTTTATTTGTACTTGTCCCGAGTTATGGGATTATTATGACTATGTGACTATGTTTTTTGTGGTATTGACTATCCACGATACAAGTCTCTACTTGTGTCGGGAGTCGTCATGACATATTGTATTGGATGTTCATTTAGTGAATTCTCTATTTTCTTATATCAAGGTGTTATGATGATCATGTCTGTTATATCCCATGTTTCCACCTTATACGGGGTGTCAAAAATCAGTATCAAAGCCATTGGTTATAGAGAACTAGGTGGTTTGACCAAGACTATAGCTTAAGTACCCTCATATAGCTGGCATGATAGAAACTAAGGGTGCACTTATGTGTATGCTCGTTGTTTTATGAATTATCAGTATCCATGAAAGAATTATACGTGTTACTTGAACCACTCACTTGTTATTTCTAACCTAAGTTATAGTATTAGACTTTGTAACCTAAAAATCAAGCCCATTCTTCAAAAAGGTTGAGCATTTTAACAATTCATGACTTGATTTCAAGACAGTTCTTGTTTGATAAGTTGCGAAATTAAGTTGTTGGTACAAAACTCAAGGGTTTTGAGGAATTCGCTCGAGGATGGGCTAGGCTAAAATGATATGAAGTGCTAATGATAATGAAATATGGCATGATGTTATCCTAAAAACGGCTAGCCAATGTTTTTATGATAACATGATGCGATGTGGAATTATTATATTCATGAATTATCAATTAGGATTAGTCAAATGTGAACCAACGACATAAATATCGATCTTCCCTATCTAAAACTCTCGAATTATCTTCTTTGTATAGATAATGCCTCTAAGGATAATGACCCGTAGCACTGGCGAATGTGGTGTAACACCAAGAGGTGGAAGGACGGGTGCATGTAGAGGTAAAGGAGGTGATCGAGGCATTGGTGACTATGGTATCATTGGTAATAACGGTAACAATGGTAACGATGGTGGAAATGGCAACAATGGTGGGAATCCCGAATATTGCCGCAATGATCGCTCAGCAACTACAAGCCTTGCTCCCTACCATTGTTACTAAAATCAGCAATAATGCTATCAACCAAGGAAATGGTAATGGCAGAGGTTATGACAATGGTAACGGGGGAAACAATGAGGGAGGATACGAGCATGGCAACCTTAGAAATGTTGAGAACAATTACAATAGAAATGGGTGCTCATATAAAGAATTTTAGCATGTAAGCCAAAGGAGTTTGATGGCAAAGGTGTCGTGTTGACATATACTCGATGGGTCAAGAAGATGGAATCGGTGATAAATATCAGTAATTGTGCGATCAACCAAAGGGTGAAATATGTCGTGTGCTCATTAACCGAGAAGGCGTTAACCTAGTAGAATACACAAATTTAGGCTAGAGGAAGGGAAGCCGCTATGGGCATAACATGGGATGACTTCAAGGCACTATTGAGGGAGGAGTATTGTCTTAACAATGAGATGCAAAAGCTAGATAATTACTTTTAGAACCACACCATGGGGGTTTGGTCATGCAGCCTACACAGATCGGTTCCACGAGCTAGCCAAATTAGTTCCCCACCTAGTTACCCCCGAGTCCAAGAGGATCGATAGGTACATCTATGGTTTAGTTCCTAAAATTCAGGGGATGGTCCGAGCGACTAAGCCCTCAACTATTCAAAGCGTAATATTAAAGGCTATAGGTTTAACAGATGATGCAGTTATGGATAAATTGTTGAAGAATGGTGATAACATCAAATAATGTCTAATTATTGGCATCATTTATCCCATCTATATTGCTCGTTTTATATTATTTTATATAAGATTTGATACTTAACTGCTTATCTTTATGAATTTCAGTTATTATCGAGCAATTGGCAAAAGATGGAGAAAAGAACGTATTTTGGAGCATAAATGAAGAAGTTCAAGAAAGTATACTAAATCTGAAGAATAAGACGTATCATTCTAGATAGATACTCCGTATCCCAAGACGTAGACGAATTCACGACCATTGACTGACTTTGAAGAATACGCCGTATCCACATCTGGAGATACGTCGTATATGAAACTTTGGTCAACACTCGAAACAAGCACGTTTTAGGCTGAATACGCCGTATCCAGAAGACCTCGATACGTCATATTGAGTGGCAGTTGAAGATTATTCTATAATATTATAATCATGGAACCCACGCTGAAGACCCCGGATACGCCATATTGGACCCCTCCAATACGCTGTATCGGCCTGATTTCCAGACTTATAAATAGAAAACCTAACATTCTGTTTTCAGTGTGTAATACAAGCTTTTAACCACTAAGTATGATTCTTTAACGATTTTAGAAGCTAAGAAGGTTCTACAAGTGCGTCAATTCAATAGGAAAACTCTTGTAATCATTATACTCCGCTATAAGCATTCGGTTAGCATAACATTTTCTTTACTTTAATCGTTCATCTATGATATTGTGTATTGTTACAATTACTATGGGCTAATACCGGTATTAGCCATGTTTATGATAATTTGATGTTTTGATTTGTTTATATCGATTGTTTACTCTTTCATTTCATGTTAATTATATTTATCACTTCATACCCGTTTATGTATTGATTATGTTTTCATCTATCATTCAACTGGATCTAGGATTACAAATAAAGCGCTATAACTTAACCATTATTTGGGCTATAGACTATAGTCTGGGATAGATACTACACACAGTTTATCTATATATCTGGATCAATAGGATTATAAATAGAATCGTGTTTCTACTTCTGGTTAAGTGAATGGTAGACTAAGGTATCTTAGGACTACAAATAACATTTTGTTTTCTTTGGTAGTTAAGTGGATTATAGACTACCAGTATATAGATAACCATTAAGTAATAAGTTGGTAAAGCCTCAATGAGATAGGTTTTGATATTGATACCTATATCATCACCTAGATAGATTATAATTAATGGTGTAAACTTTATGCGGGTTTGGTTGATTGTGACAAGATTAATCGTAATATAAACCTAGAGTCTAGGGAGAAGTACCACCTAAATTAGGAATGATATACCACCAACGAGAGTAGTACAATCATTGCACGAATAAACAATTCATACATCTTATTTAATTAAACTTGTAATACGTTTTCCTTACATAAGTGATTGACCGCTTCTTTATCATTGTTTATCTGCTTGTGTGTGTTATTGCCTCATTATTGGTTTAGATTAAACCAAAACTCGTGCTAGTCTCTCAGGCTGAACCCCCCTATTTGCGTTAGTTTAGGTTTAATTAGGATTGATTAGGACTAACATTAGATAACTAAAATACTAGTAAAATAAAGTATTAACGCTCACTCTTAGTGATCGACACCTTACTTACCAATGAACCTATAGTTGATCAGGTACACTGTCCGTTAGTATTAGTTAACAGGTAAAGTCCGCAAAATATAAATAATAAAACTTGATAAATAATTACCTATACTAAATGACACATCAAGTTTTTGGCGCCGTTGCTGGGGAGTGAAATTTGTTTAATACTTGTTTATTGGTATTTTAGATTAGATTTTGTGTTTTTAGTTTAGTTTTTGTTAGTTTAATATTCTGTATATTAGTTGCTTAGTGTTTTTATACTTTTATTTTCTTTTATGTATTTTTATACCAACTGTTTACCTTCTATTCAAATACACGATACGACATATTCATCCCTTTAAATACGGCGTATCCACTTTTCAAGACTTATACAGCGTATTCGACATCAAACATCAATACAGCGTATTCAGTCTTCTAAATACGGCGTATCGATCGTCTGTTACAACAACTATTTTAGTTAGCTTATTTTTAAAGAATAGTTTTACTTTAAATTTTGTCTTTTGTTTCAGGAACCATGTTTAAATTCTCTTCCAACCAGTTTGCTTATCCTGAAAAGAAGTTGACTATCAATGAAATGTTGGCTAAACTCATAAATGAAGGAATGCAAGAATACGAGGAGATCGGAATATTCATTAGAGAATTTAAAACAACCAACGAGCTTTTATTAAAGGAGCAAAACAACTTATTAACTGAGCTAAAAATCAAAGTACATCAGTTTTCAAAGGTTATGAGTGAAGTTTTGTTTTCAAGGCACAAAGTTATAGGAGTAACAACAAAAGGAGGAAAAATGACATATGAGGTTACTTACGATAAAGAAATCAATAAAGCTAATAATGACCATAATGAGCCTTCTAGATTTCAACATAACGAGCAGGAAAAACCACAAGAAGCTGTTGTGGAAAATGAATCCCCAAAAGTTCAGGTTCGGACTATACAACCCTTTAATGGAGTCATGTTGGCAGTAAGTTCAGCGAATATTTATGATGTGGATATTCTAGGAATTTTCAATTCCGTCTATGGTGTGTTAATATTCAGAATTGTTAGAAGTTACTCACGAACTTACGCATGTGATGATCGTTGAATGGCTCACACGGGGACACATGAGCATGCACAAGATGGGCTGAAGCTGAAGGGAGTCTAACTTAAAGAATCTTCAATAAACAAAAATGCTTGTCGAGAGACAACCCAGAATGTTATTTTAGTTTTTGTATTGAGTATGTCTGTCCATTATGTCAACACGGCGTATCCAACCCCTTGGATACAGCGTATTGAATACCCTGGAGACATTGTCTTTTTATTTTTCTGTATTTTTAAAACTTTATTGTCAAACTTGTCAATACAGCATATTCGGGATTCTGAATACGGCATATTTGACCTCTGACCCGTATTGATTATTTTTCTTACAGGTTTCAATACGGCGTATCCACTACTAAGGATACGGCGTATTGATTGTCGTGTATAGTTATCGTTTTTATTATCTTATTATAACCGACGTTTATTTGGAGATACAATTGCTGTGATTTTCCTTATGTTAAAACACAGAAGTACTAAACAAGATTGTAGAAAGTGGTGGTATGCATATAATCTGGAATCTTATGTGTACTAGTCACGCTGGTATTCAGACACCTTTTTGCAACACAATACACAATGTTGCTCATAATTTCATCACAAAGGATCATACCGAGCAAATCTCAGGGGACTTTTCATTCTAATTCTTTATATTTCCTGCATTTCATTCCAAATTTATACAACGCGGGCGTTGTATATCTCAAGTGGGGGGAGGAGAATTATAACGCTACTTGTCCTTATTTTCACAAAAATATGCCTAATTTATGCTTAAATTTAGCATGTTTTGTGAGATTATTACTTGCATAACCCACACACATAATCCTTATTTTTATATTGTAAGGATTAAGCCTATTCGTTTCCCCCATTTTACCAAAATTCCACAAAAATATGAGTGTGCCAATGATTGTTAAACTTTAGAACTTGGCTTGGTATACTATTTGAAACTACCATAATGAGTATTATTTTTATAATTAGAGTGACTTGTCTGGATTGGTAAATTTCTAGGATTAAACCAAAAAGTCTATGTCATTTACAAATATTGTGTGTTATTAACTAACTACACTGGTTAGTTAACCCTCGTATAAAACCCTTTTGTTACTCTCATTTTTAGAGTAATATACCCCTAGAAAAACCTTCTAAGTCATTCCTTTCGTTTCTTACACCACTAAAATATGTTTCGTTACACCCTTACACCTTAGCCTACCCAATAGATTAAAGTCCATGGTTGGTTGCTAGTTGCTTTTGGGTAAAAGTATGTACTTCCTGTGTTCGTGTGTGTATTTCTTATCTTTAGTTAGGTCTGGAATTGCACAATGCAATGGGAATGTGAAAGTAGTTTCTTTTATTTTTCGTGTGTTTACTACTTTCACTATTATTGATATTTTTGAGTCATGAACGTTATGAAATTATTATCCGGATTTATTATGATCGTAAAGTGGTGAAATTTTACACCTTTATTCATTTTCTAGTGATATGTTTGAAAAAAAAATAAAAAAAACAGAAAAATACGAAAAATGTAAGAGAGAAAAAAAATGAGAGGATTGTGAGATAATTGGTTCGTCTAAACTTAACCGATTGTATTACGAGATAATCGATTATTCGGTGGTACGTGCTATAAACCAACGATGTAAAGTATTGTTGTATATTAGAAAGTTGGTCGTAAATTTAACCAACTATGTATTTTTGTATCAAGTGGTAGACATCGCCACTATTGTTGTACTATATTATGAATGAATGGGAGTTGGCTGTTATGGGAACGCCAACTAGGTTTGTTTTTATGGATCGTTGAGAATGATGATTAAGACATCTTTGAGTCTAATTCATGTCTACCAAACAAAGAGTGATTTTTTCGTGTTAAAGCGTGAGTTAGTCGGTGATTTGTGTCTTTTTCAAGGTTGTGGTCGGGAAAGTAGCTAGCAACATTATTGTTTATTTGTTAGACTTGATCTATCTGTTTTGTTATTTTATTTTACACCAATTATAAATGTTTCCCACGCCTAATCCCTACCTTATATCATTCTTCATCCTAACCTTTGGTTTACTCGAATGAGGGAGTGAGCAATCACACGTGTCTCATTCATGGATTTGAATATGTATGTATGGTTTTGTCGCCATTGTTGGTGTAATACTATTGGTGAAGATTACTTACTCTTATTCTTTAGCTTATTCGAGTTAGGGAGTGAGCAATCACAAGTGTCACGGTCATGGATTTGGGCGTGCATTTGTGGTTTTGTCACCTTTTCTGAAATATTGGTATCGATAGAGATTAAAAAGAATGATCAACCCTTAAGCCTTATCATATTCACCCAGTTTACCTTTTTAAACGGGTTACTCCTTAGCTTTAGCGATGGAGATGTGTATCCTTGTCAAGCTTATGATAGAATAGTCGTCATGACTAAGCAATTAAGCAAAATACTAAATGTTACCACATAGATTAGTTGAGTGAATTGAGTGATTTCATTCCCTATTTTGTGAGGTGTTTGGTTGTGCACTAGTAATTGAATAAAAACGCTTAATGGAAAAATCCTAAACAATCGTTTGGAATACGTTTTCAAAAGTTAAATCTAAAGTCTACTTGAGGACAAGTAGGATTCAAGTGGGGGATATTTGATGACATCAAATAACGTCTAATTATTGGCATCATTTATCCCATCTATATTGCTCGTTTTATATTATTTTATATAAGATTTGATACTTAACTGCTTATCTTTATGAATTTCGGTTATTATCGAGCAATTGACAAAAGATGAAGAAAAGAACGTATTTTGGAGCATAAATGAAGAAGTTCAAGAAAGTCTACTAAATCTGATGAATACGACGTATCATTCTAGACAGATACTCCGTATCCCAAGACTTAGACGAATTCAAGACCATTTCTTGACTTTGAAGAATACGCCGTATCCACATCAGCAGATACGTCATATATGAAACTTTGGTCAACACTCGAAACAAGCACGTTTTAGGCCGAATACGTCGTATCTAGAAGACCTTAATACGCCGTATTGAGTGGTGGTTAAAGATTATTCTAGAATATTATAATCGTATTGGACCCCTCCAATACGCCGTATCAACCTGATTTCTAGACTTATAAATAGATATCCTAACATTCGGTTTTTAGTGTACAATACAAGCTTTGAACCACAAAGTACGAAAACTCTTGTAATTATTATACTCCGCTATAAGCATTCGGTCAGTGTAACGTTTTCTTTACTTTAATCGTTCGTCCATGATACTATGTATTGTTACAATGACTATGGGCTAATACCTATAGGTATTAGCCATGTTTATGATAATTTGATGTTTTGATTTGTTTATATCGATTGTTTACTCTTTCATTTCATGTTAATTATGTTTATCACTACATACCCCGTTTATGGCTTGATTATGTTTTCATCTATCATTCAGCTGGATCTATGATTACAAATAAAGCGTTGTAACTTAACTATTATTTAGGCTGTAGACTAGAGTCTGGGATAGATACTACATACAGTTTATCTATATATCTGAATCAATAGGATTACAAATAAAATCTTGTTTCTACTTCTGGTTAAGTAAATGGTAGACAAAGGTATCTTAGGACTACAAATAGCATTCTATTTCCTTTAGTAGTTAAGTAGATTGTAGACTACCATTATATGGATAACCATTAAGCAATAAGTTGGTAAAGCCTCGATGAGCTATGTTTTGATATTGATACCAATATCATCACCTAGATAGATTATAATTAACGGTGTAAACTTTATGTGGGTTTGGTTGATTATGACAGGATTAATCATAATATAAACCTAGAGTCTAGGGAGAAGTACCACCTAACTTTGGAATGCTATACCACCAACGAGAGTAGTGCGATCATTGCACTAATAATCAATTCATACATCTTATTTAATAAAACTTGGTTAATATGTTTTCCTTACATAAGTGCTTGACCGCTTCTTTATTGTTTGTTTATTTGCTTATGTGTGTTATTTACCTCATTATTAGTTTAGATTAAACCTAAACTCGTGCCAGTCTTTCAAGCTGAACCCCCTATTTACGTTAGTTTAGGTTTAATTAGGATCAATTAGGACTAACATTAGATAAATACTAGTAAATTAAAGTATTAACGCTCACTCTTAGTGATCGACACCCTACTTACCAATGAACCTACAATTGATCGGGTACACTGCCCGTTAGTGTTAGTTAATAGATAAAGTTGGCAAAATATAAATAATAAAACTTGATAAATAATTACCTATACTAAATGACACATCAAGTTTTTGGCGCCGCTGCTAGGGAGTGAAATTTGTTTAATACTTGTTTATTGTTTTTTTAGAGTAGATTTTGTGTTTTTAGTTTAGTTTTTATTAGTTTGTTTAATTGATAGGCTTTCAAAAAGTGCCCCTATCTACCAATGAACCTTCTACAATTGATCGGATGTACAGCAAGTGTATACTTCACTGTTTTCCTTTTATGTGTTATTAATAGATAAAGTTGGCAAAATATAAATAATCAGAACTTGAAAAAATTAAATTACCTATACAAACGACATAATCAAAGGCAGTTCGAAAAAAAAGGAGAATTGGCAGACGAACCAAGCAAGTCAATTGTGACGACTATAGATGAATTATTATAATGAAAGCATCTAGGTTAGGGACAAGAGGTTTGTAGTAGCACAACCACCAACCACAGACAAATACACAAAGCCCTACAACCTGAGTAAGCGTCTAGAATGCACTATACACACCATCTATCACGGAGATGCCGACGATGTTTCTTACACGACATGCAATTCTCTTGGGAAATTTTCTAATGACTTTCGAGCGGAGAGCCAGGTCTGATGGCTTCGGTAAATGCAAGGCCGCACGTTTGGTGGATGTCGGGTGGGGGGGGGGATACACAAGCCCTACACCTGAGTTCGCTAGATGCACTTACCACCACTATCCGGAGATGCCCTATTGTTCTTACACGACATGCAATCTCTTGGGAAATTTTTCTAAGGACTTTCGAGCGGGAGCCAGGCTGATGGCTTCGGTAAATGCTAGGCCGCCAATTGTAAATCGAGGGGCATGTTACGAATGTGGCAATGTTGACCACTACCGATCGACGTGCCCTACACTAAATATGACTCCAGGACAAGGAGGGAACCACCCAAACTAAGCACTTACCATTGAAGGGAGGCACACTAACAATCCAACATGTGGGAACAATGACAATCTGGCCTGAGGTCGTGCAGCTTTGGGTGCGAACGAATCCCTCTAGGATTCGAACATCATGACCGGTACGTTTTCCTTAAACGATTAATATGCTACCATATTATTTAACTCTGGTGCAGATTATATCTTTGTTTCTACTAAATTCATGCCCTTGTTAAATACGCAACCTAGTGATCTGAACTATAGCTATTTAATTGAAATGGCAAATGGTAAAAATAAAGAAACTAATAAGATCATTCGTGGGTGCACTTTAGTATTCTAAGGTGTTTCCTTTAGTATCGACTTGTTACCTTTTAAGTTGGGGAGTTTTGACGTAGTAGTGGGTATGGATGGGTTATCGAAACTTAGGGCAGAAATCGTTTGTCATGAAAAAGAAATCTGTATTCCTTTACTAAATGGTGAAATACTTAAGATTTGTGGTGAACGATCGAAAGAAAACCTAAAGCACCTCACAAGCATGAAAACAGATGAAAAGAAACTCGAAGACATCCCGATTGTCCGGGATTTTCCTAAAGTCTTCCTTGGAGACTTAACAGGACTACCTCCCATTCGACAAACCGAATTCCTTATAGACCTTGTTCATGAAGCAACCCCTGTCGAAAAAGCTCCGTATCGTTAGGAACCTTCCGAAATGCGAGAGTTTTCCGTCCAACTCCAGGAACTCCAAGATAAGGGATTCATTCGCCCGATCCATTCAACCTGGGAAGCACCCATTTTATTTGTTAAGAAGAATGATGGTTCCTTTTGCATGTACATTGATTACCGTGAATTGAAAAAATTAACAGTTAAAAATCGATATCCTCTTCCGAGGATTAATGATTTGTTTGATCAACTCCAAAGTTCATGGTATTTCTCAAAGATATATCTTCGGTCAGGATACTATCAGTAAAGAGTACACGAAGAGGATGCACCAAAAACGGCTTTTAGAACTCGTTATGGACACTACGACTTTCTAGTTATGCCTTTCGGACTCACTAATGTACCTGTTATCTTCATGGACTTAATGAACCGCGTGTGTAAGCAGTATTTGGATAAATTCGTCATAGTCTTTATTAGCGATATCCTAATCTATTTTATGTCTAAGTAAGAACATGAAGTCAATCTAAAACTAATCCTAGAGTTACTTCAAAAGGATAAATTGAATACTAAATTCTCAAAGTGTGAATTCTGGTTGCAAGAAGTAGGTTTCCTCAATCATGTAGTTAACAGAGAGGGTATTCATGTAGACCCTAGTAAAATAGAAGCAGTGAATGTTGGTGAAACATTGACTAGGATCTCCTTTATGTTTTAATGATGACAAATAAACATTCATAAAATGTAAAATAACAAACGATAGCCTAAATCTAAAAAACCAGATATTCACCTTTGGCGCGTTGGGCACGCGTCAAAGCGTGGCTAGCGCGCCACTCGCGAAGTCCGTTTTTACGGATTTGATTTTGTCGGCTTTCCTCTTACATGACACATGTAGAAACTTCAATAAAGGTATGTACATGATATTTGAGCATTTGGGAATACTTCAAATGAGGTTTAGACCTAGAGAGGAGCAAAAACAAATCCTCCAGTTTTTACATAAAACGCCAAATCAAATCTTTTATCAAACCCCTCTAGCCAAGGCCAAAACATCTTTCTAAACCTAGTATGATCATGCTCTTAACATACCAACAAGCGAAAGCATTCATTTGACCTTAATCCAGATTTACGACAATCCTAATCATATAACGAGTTTTACTCCCTTATTAGTTAAACCAAGTCAAAGGTCACTTTGCGTAAACGCATCCTTTCCTGATATAGGATATGCTTTACTTGAGATGCAAAGCACTTAGCTTGTTTGCATCAAAGATGATTAGTGATCAAATCCAATGTCAATTATCTTGGATTGAAGTCTAAATGACTAACTGAGTTTCTGGTATGTGGAAGTTAATTATACTTTGACTTTTATTACTTCCTTGACCCTTATATGTTTTTACAAACTCATTCATCACATGTACAAGTCCTCGCTTCCTCTATACACTTCTATAACCCATTCTATCTAATCACATGATCATCCTTCTTAACCAATAAGTGATTCATTTCTTCCACATGCGCTCTAAACAATTTCTTCCTAAACCATCCCATAATCACATTTACCCACTCTTTTCTTTCTTAATGGCAATGTGATTATTAACCCAAATCAATCCTTTGATTTCATCCTAAACTTCATCAACTTCATACTTATCTTCCTAAACACTTCTTAAACACAGCCTACCTTCTCACACATAATCCTTCCTCACATAAACATTCCCAACGATGCCAACTCATATTCCTTACATAAATGTACTTCTTCTGTACTCTATGTACTTTGTGTCTCTAACATTCCCTACCAAAATCTTTCATATCATTTCAAAACATTCTCCACTACATACTCACTATTCATCTTCATCTCCACACTATTTAAATTACACACACATACACTTCTTCTCAACCCTTGATCAATACATATCATCAATCCAACTTCCCACACTTCTATCTTCTCTACCATTGGTTTATTTCTTAAACAAACACAACAAATACACTTTCATCTCTACTCTTGATCATGTCATCTCATCAATCCAAACTCCCTCATTTTTTTCTCAACCCTTAGATTGATGCTACATCTCAAACAAACACAAACCATCTTCTAAACACTCTCTACTTACTCACATAACAAACACAACTCTCTCACAACCCTTGATTATGCCACTTAACTAAGAGTACACTTCTCATCTCCACCCTCCATTTCAAATGAGCTCAAAAGGCTCCCTTTGATTTTATCATGTCACATTATGACAACTCATTGCCAACCTATCTACAACTCACCTCTCTTATCCAACATGTGCGTTAATATATTTGAAATTTAAATTTCAAATTCCTTTTTCCCCTTTCTCACCAAATAAAGAATATTTCAAGAATATTCTCTTGGTGTGTAACTAGCCCTTATAACTCTTAGTTGTATCCCAACTAGGCTAGCTACACATTTAAGGAATACCCAAAATTCCCCTTTCGATAATTCTTTTCTATCTCTAATTTATCGAACAAGCAAAATGCTTTTAATATTTCACAAACATTTTATCAAATAGCTATTTGAGTTGGTTGACCTTGAGCATAATTGTAACGCCCCGACCCGAAAGGGTAGAAGTATTACAAATATGGTGTGACATCAAAAGCATACTTAATCATAACACAAGCATAAACAGCGGAAGTCTTAAATAAATAACCAAAGGAAATAAGTCAACATGACTTAAGGTACATAAGTTCTCAAAGGATAAACATATCCAAACGAAATAACAAATGTCTTGAAAAGAAACAATTCGCATATCAAAGGTAAGATCTCTAGGGTAGTCCACACTCAGCACTCATAACCCAAAAGCAAACCCCAGCTCCTAGCTTAGATACCTGCCGCAGGAAAAGAAAATGCGGCTGAGCTTACAAAGCCCAGTGAACAGATATATATAATCGAATGCAAAAGATAACGGAAATCAAAGGATATGATACAAGGTACAAAGGATATCATAATACATGATCAAAGGGATACAAATATAAGGTAAGACAAATCAGAATATCAAATCATAGGGTAAGGTAAGATGAATCAGAGAATCAAATTAGGTTAAGTTCAATCACCAAGCCCAAACAAATCATATCAAAGTGACCATGGAGTCATGAGCTCCAAAGTCTGTTGTGAAAGACGTGGATTGCACCCAATCATCAGTCACCAAATATCCAAATATCATAATGTCATAATCCATCGAATACAAAACAAATCTAGGATGCATCCATACGCCCCTTAAACAAATCCCAATCTTCATAGTGCACATATAATATCAAATGGGGGACGGTGTGAGAAATCACTCACCCACACATGAGTCATGCCAAAGGTGCATCAATGACACGGCCATGTTACCTTCATGGCTAGGAAACAAATAGTGGCTTGGTTCTCAAACTGAAGGGTTCAAAGCAAAGTCATATCAAAGTTCATTTCAAAGGGATCATAGCAAAGGTTCAATGTCAAAGGTTCAAATATCAAAGGTAGCATAGCAGGGTTCAAATGGAACATAATAACAGATCATATAAGAAAGCCAAAATAAAAGGCTCAGAGCAAATGTAGCAAATCACATAAGTAATCAAAGATAGAGAGGAATATGTCATGAGAAACCTTAACGATATAAGTCATAATAAACTGTACGAATAGACCGAAACAAACGAAAGTACTACTTTAATCCGTAGTAATAGTAAAGTCATGTAGGGTGTCAAGAATATCCGTACCTTATTCCGAACAAAGCACAATCATAGAGAACACACAGGAATATCACAAATCACTCCCTCTTGACCGAACCTAAAGAAATGATGAATTCGAATTACAAACCATTCATTTAAGTTATACTTTCCATTTTTAGTAACTTTCCATTTTTAGTAACTTTCCATTTTTAGTAAGTTTCCAAAATTAGTAATATTCATCATTTGAGATTCTATTAAGCATTTTGAATAGCTTAGGGACTTAATATACCAACCTTACAAGTTTAGGGTTAAATATGACAACTTTCCATATTTTAGGGTTTAATATGCAAAATCAACAATTTTCAAGGTTAAAAGGGTAAATATCAAAGTTTCACATTTTATTCAGATTATACCTTCCATTTTATGTATTTACAAGTCAAACCCTTAATTTTACATAATTTACATATTTAGTCCTTTTGGTTTATTAATTAATTAAACATTATCTTTAATTATCCATAATTACAAAACAATCCCTTATAGATTCAAATATGACAAATTCATACTTTATACATTAAATACTAACCAAACCTTATACTTTTCAGAATTTACAATTTCAGTCCCTCTATTTTAATTAATTAATTTCTAATTACTTATTATATGTAATTAACCATTTTAATCCAAAATAATATCAATATGACATTTTATACCCCCCAACTTATTTTATACAGAATATATTAAATATAATAACATGTCTAAAACAGACCCCATAGTTTCAGAAATTACAATTCAAGTCCTTATACTTTAAAATCACAATTCGGCTAACAAATAAATTCACAAAACCCTAATTAAATTTCTCCCAATCACAAACACAATTATTTCCCAATCATTGGCATTAATTACACCTGGAAAAAATAGAAAAACCCTAACCCTAATTTTATTCTTTCCTTTTCATTTCTTTCCCTTTTTCCTCTATTTTCGAATTCGGTAATCACCATTGAATCTCCAATAATCATTCAATCATGTAATAAATTATTCAACAATTTTTCTGAGTTATATGAGATATGACAACTTTCAGAAAATATAAATAAATTTTTACCAATATTTTATATGCGATTTTAATTTTCATTCTAAATTAGGTTTTGAATATGTTTCAATTAAAAATCAAAAAAAGTGCATGGACATTTTTTCCTCAGGTTTATAACATATTAAATATGATGAAAACATAAGTTTAAAAATACCTTTGATGGCCCATGATGATTTTTATGATTTTATTGACACGCCGTATAAGCTTTTCGAACCCAAAACGATACCAAAAATCGAATAATCACTTCCCAAAGCCTTCCCACTATTTTTCCCATACAACTCTTAGTCTTCAAATGATCTTGTAAAAATTCGTCCTTGCCTTGGAAAATTTGTTTGCCATCACTTTGGTATTTTAGGGTTTTGGTGCATTTGTTTTTAATGATTTAACAAATGAAAAATGAAATAAAGATGTGATAACTTATTTGGCCGAGTCCTAGGGGCTTTAAAATAGGTTTTAAATCAGATTTAATTATTTTATATTTATCCACATTTTATTTAATTAATTTTGTAATTAAAAGTTTAATTAAATACATATAAAAATTCGGCACATAACTTATAATATTTTTAATTAGTTTCATTTATAACAATAAAGTAATTTGATCTTACAAAAATTTCATAATTGATTTTGCCATAAGTTTATTATCATAATTTTTTTAACATTTTAAATGAATTTTTATTCAAGCTTTAATGAATATACCCTTGCATTAGGGTATTTTGGTTTTTTAACACTTATTGAGAATTTTAGGTTTACAGAATTTATAGCTTAATGTTACGACACATCAAAATGGTGACAATGGGTAATTAACAAGGTTTATGGGTTATGTGCATTGGGTTTAGTGGATTAATAACTTATATTACGACACATCATCACTGTTACAATGGGTAATTAACTTGGGACATGGTCATGTGCATTAGGGTGTAGTGGATTATAGCTAGTGTAATGGAACCCATGCATGACCGATGATAATGATTTTTAAGCCACGATTCGATACCTCAACCTGCCCACTTGTCTGTGGGTGATACGCGGTGGAGAGACGATGAGTGACTCTGACCCGCGCGAACTCACCCCTTATTTATGTGTGTAGATAAACGTAAACATATATAAACACACAACAAGGGACGAAAACACGCGAGAGCAATGTAACCGGAAGCAGTGTAGAGTGTTCCCGGGTTGTTAAGTCCCAACGAGGCTAGAAATGGAAAATCGAAATACGTTTGATGATTGATGTTTGAATATGACAAGGATAAAATTATGACTGGGCACTAAACTTACTAGGCAAAAGCACATAAAAATAAACAAGGAAGATAAGCTGGAACAAGAATAAAAACTAGAAAAAGGCAAAAACGCTTAAAACTTCTATACTAAGGCACGGATAAGCTCAAATAAACTTAAGACAAATCAAATAAGTTAAACTAACTCTAGATAAGAAAATACAAAAAGCCATTAAGCTAAATAAAATAAGATAAGCTCAACAGTACTACCAGTAATAACTACCAGTACTAACTTGAAGTTAGTACTGCTAGTTATATGTTAGTACTGTTAGTCTAAGTTAGTACTGCTAGGCTAACAAGACTTAAAGAAATAATAAATAAGCAAACAAGCTAAAACAGAAGTTCACCTAAGCTTAATAAGCACTAGGTAATTGGAATAAGCAACTAGAATAAACTAAAATGATAAATAAGCTAAAAAACTAAAACTGATAAACTCTTAAAATACTTTGAAAAAGGAAAATAAGCTTAAATAAGCTTACCCCTAAAGAAAGTAAAGGAAAATGGTTTAATATACTCTAAAAAGCTAAGGAAATCTTTAATAAGCAGAGATAATAAGCTGATAAGCTAAAATGAACCACCAGTATTAACAGTTTAACTAACAGTACTAACTTCAAGTTAGTACTGGTAGCTTTAAGTTAGTACTGCTAGGTATATCTCCTAAAAATGAACTAGCAGTACTAACTTGGAGTTAGTACTGCTTGTTCAAAACAGTCTTTAATATTTCCAAAAATCATTTTTTATTTCAAACTAATTAAAAACAGGTTATCCATTAACAAATAAGACACTTATAAGCAATTTTAATTAAAAAAAGCACTTAAATAAGCTGAAATGGCCTAGCAGTGTTCACTCAAAACTAACAGTGTTAACAATTTAACTAACAGTACTAAGCAAAATAAGCACCAAACATACTGATAAAGCACAATTTAGCAGTTCTACAATCAATAAGAAAAAAACAAGAAAAAGAGAAACTTACAACACCCTTGCTCAAAACAGGGTCAAACAAAGAATCTACAAGCTCTAGCTTGTATAAAACAAGCTAGTGAGAGTCCATAAGCCCATCCAGAACTGGCTTATCATCCATAACATAAGCTGTGGTATATTTGAGAGTGGTATTTGTGATTTTCTCTTAACTACTTAACCTTTTTTATTTTTACTTACTCAATGAAAACAGCTTATAAGTAAGCTGTGGTGAGAACTTTTTGAACACAAAACAATATGATTAAGAAACTTAACACTGGTAATGTAAATTGACTTAAAGAAATTGTAAATTGATTTAAAACTCAAATTGCATTAAAACTTGAAAGTTTTACAAAGCTGAAAGTAAAAGATGTAAAATGACTGAAAATTAAGCTAAATTATTCTAAGATTAACTAGTTACTAATATCCTAGATTTTTTTTACAAAGGCTTACAAAAGGTCTTATTTATAGCCGAAGTCTTTTTCTTGCAGCTTGTGCTTCTTTGGAGAGATAAAACCAAGTGTGCTAGTTGTGTGAGGTAAATCTAAAGCAAATCCCAGCCTTTGATCTCTTTTGAGCTTCTTTGGAGACAATCTCAGCCATCGAAATGCTTTGGGAATGGAGAGGGATTGCCAACATGGACTTTATAAAGCTGGGGGGGGGGGGAAAGTCATAGGGTGATGAAATTGATTTTAGTTAGAGTGTTGTAGTGATATTTCAGGGGAGAAGTATGGGAGCAAACAGGGTGCTGGATGGGTTTTGGTATTGGCGGGAAGTAGCATATACAAGTTGGGATGTGGCAGACGAGAGAGGCTTATTCTTCAACATTTCTATATGGTCATAGAGTTTATAAGGACCTTTGAAGGTGATTAAGGGAATGTTTGGCTTTTGTACACGAAAAGCCCCTCCACATCTTTCTTCTTTTCATTATCTTTTTCCCTTTTCTATCTTTTATAAATGAAGTTTTCCAAATTGGATAATCAGCCCTATCTTTGTGTTTCCTTAATAATATACACATACGGGGTTTAGCATTTTTGACCCCTCAAGTTATATTTTTCTTTGCTTTTTCTTCTCGGAGTTGACTTGACTTTGATTGGGCTTC
Organism: Tanacetum coccineum; assembly: GCA_026074375.1. Taxonomy (NCBI): domain Eukaryota; kingdom Viridiplantae; phylum Streptophyta; class Magnoliopsida; order Asterales; family Asteraceae; genus Tanacetum; species Tanacetum coccineum. Next base: position 58,380 of record BQNB010012974.1, on the reverse strand, counting down.
GTCTTCACACACTTTTCCATCCCGTGTCCGGTTTTGTCGCTTTTTGCTTGGTTTTTCGTCTTTTTGTGAGATATCCGTTCCTGCACAACACAATTAGCAAAAAAAAAGCATATTTTTTGGCTTTTTGAGTTCCGTTTTGGTTATTTTAGCTCGCTTTTAAGCGTAAATGGTATGTGTAAATTAAGCACACATACCAGTGTGTCCAAGTATTTAAATTCATGTAGTTACCATAAAGTGGGTCAATATGAGCGTTTCCTCTCTTATAAGCTATGTTTTTGAATCAAGATCCTTTACATTAAAGACCTCCTGATTAGCTAAGTAGCGGGCTTAATTACTTTTGAAAACAAGTTTTTTCTTCCCGACCCTTAGAGGAATTTTTCTTTTGTAAACATTAATCTTGGACTAATGGGCTGTAGACAGAATGGGTCGTTCGACACGAGGATCCAAAGGGATATCGTCATCCTCGGGTATGTCCAAGATGATAAAGTCTATAGGGAAAATAATTTTGCCAACCCTTACTAGCACATTTTCAGCAATACCTCTTGGTTGTTTTATTGTTCTGCCAGCCAGTTCAATGGTCTACCTAGTGTGAGATAAAATTCCTAGACCAAGGTTAGTGTAGGTAGAAAATTGAATAACACTCACACTTGCTCCTAGGTCAACAAGGGCTTTATCAAAACAAACATTATGAATAAAAAAAGGTAAAGTAAAGCCCACTGGGTCTTTTTCTTTCTAAGGCAAGGTGTGATCATAAGCTTCCAGAATCTTCACATCTTGTCCCTCTTTCTAATCGTCACAACAGTTAGTATAGCCAATATACTTTTTTATTTTTAGTGGGAATGGCACCTTTAAGTCAAGGATTTGTCTGGTGGGAACATCAAGCCCATTATAAAACAAGATTACTTCCTGCATATCAGTCAAATAGTGCTGGGGACATTTCATCATGAGTTCCTTAAATCTTTCCCAAGCTCGAAAAAGGCTTTCATCCGGTTCTTGCTGAAAATTGTTAATCTCCCCTATTTTCTTTGCAGTCCGAGCGGGTGGGCAGTACTTGTTTAGAAACTTTGTTTTCAAGGTTTCCTAATTTGTAGTCAAGCCTGTGGTTCGTTCCTAAGCCAACGACTCGCGGCTCTAGTTAAGGACATAGGAAAAACTCGAAGCATTACTTGATCTTGAGTCACCTCGGGAATATGAAATAAGTCAATGATCTTAAGGACTTTTTAGATGTGTTCGTTTGCATCTTCATGTTCTGAACCACTAAAAGTATTTTCGCGAAGTTCCTTGAGATATTGCCCTTTTAATTCGAAATGAGTTTTATCATTAATCTTGGGCCTAACAACTCCTGACCCATAGTTTTCACGGGTCTTGCTCATGTATTGCTCCATTATTTCTGTCATAATTTTTGTAGTTTCTTCTTCTGAATGTTCTTCGATGTCAGAAAATAAATCGAGCTCTGGTTAACTCGACTCCACAAGACCAGGTGTCTCGAAAAGCCTCCTTTTTGAGCAAAATACACTTTCCGGGTTTTCAAAAGGTGTAATTAGTTCCTTAGTGGAACTTCTTGTCATGCATCACCTGAAACAGAGGATAATAAATCAGTAGGATAGGCTCTTTGGAAAGAATACAGAAAATTAAACACGAAAATCAAATTTAGTTCTGCTACTGTATCAGATGATCAATACGCCGTATTCAATTAATTTGAATACGCCGTATGGTCTGCTGAAGGTCAGTACGCCGTATTGATTATACAGAATACGCCGTATTGTTTGGAAGAACAGATACATTGTTTAGACTGTAGAGATCAATACGTTGTTCTGAGTGGAAAGGTCGATACGTCGTATCCAACTGGTGGATACGGCGTATCTGTTGATCTGTCAGAACAAGATACTTAGAAAACAATTAAATAATGCGGGAATTTAAACACACAATTAAATTAATTATAAATTAATTAAATTACACTAATTATTTTATTTACAATAATGGTTAGAAATACTAATAATAATTAAAGGTTAAACTTTTTCATCTCCCCCTCCCGACTAGCGGCTCCAAAAAAACATGATGTGCTGTCGTGTAGGGTCAATTTATTGATTACCAAGTTTTAAATTTATATTTAGCTGACTAATCCTAAAACAACACTTTAACAGGCAGTGTACCCAATCGGGTGGAGTTTTGTGGTAAGTAAGGTGTTGAACACTAAGAGCAAGGTCGTTAACCTTATATTCAATCAATATTTTAATTACTCTAATTAAGTTAATTCTAATTACTTGTTAAACATATGCTATATACATTTTCTAATAGGATTGGGGGGTTTTCAGCCTAAGAGACTGGCATTGGTTTTTATTCCAGTGTGACTAGATCTGGATCTAATTCTAAACACAATAAACATGCAAGAAAACAATCAAAAGATAAAAGAGCAGTACAAGCCAAATAATAGAAAACTATATTAACCATATTAAATCTGATTAAATGCTGGTTTGTTTATTTAGTGCAATGATTTCTTATCTCGAAGCAGCATGTCATTCTTAAGACTTAGGCGAGACATCATCCTAAGACCTAGACACGTTGAATCCTGTCACAATTAACGTATTCGCATAAAGCATCCTTTTAGTTTAATTATAATCTGTCTAGGGATTAAAGCAATTGTGATCTTGATAAACCCTAGCCCATCGGGACTATACTCACTTACTGTTTGATGGTATTTTATATACTGGTAGTCCACTATTCAAATCTTTATCAATAAATAAGAACATACTTGTTGAAACATTACGGGTCACATGCCGGTCTAACTAAGCTCTTAATTTAAAGGCAAAGACCGAACGTTATTTGTGATCCTATTGGTCCAGTATTATAAAACACGATATGGAGAGCTATCCCATTATCTAGCTCGCTTGTTAGGCGTAACTAGACCTAGTTGAATGATAGGTCGCATATTCAAACACGTAGACAAGTATCATGTGATAAACATAATTAAACTTTCAACGATAAATTAAGAAAATCAATTTTAAAACAAATGAGAAGATTTCATGGAATGGATGATGCAAAAGAAATCTGGGAAGCCATCAGAACTAAGTTTGGTGGTAATGCAAATTTGAAGAAAATGTAGAAGGTTGTTTTCAAACAACAGTTTGAAGCATTTACAATATCCAGTTCAGAAGGGTTGGAAAAGGGATATGACAGATTCCAATAATTACTTTCACAGTTGGAAGCTCATGGTGCTGAAGTATCAACTGAGGATGCAAATCATAAGTTTCTCAGATCTTTGCCCCTAGCATGGTCCAATCTGCATATGGGACTATGAGAACTAAACCAGATGTTGACACTTTATCTATTGATGATCTGTACAATAACCTTAGGGTTTTTGAGCAGGAAATCCAAGGTGCCTCAAAAACATCTTCAAGTGCTCAAAATGTTGCTTTTGTTTCATAAAGCAAAAGCAGCACTAATAAGGTTAAGTCTGGTTTTACTGGTGCCTACAGTACTTGCACTCCTTCTACTTCTTCAACCAATATTCCAGAAAAAGAAGCTCTTACTGGTTTTGCTATGCAAGTTATTTATTCCCTCTTTGCTCAAATAACTCAGAGGACTAGGACTTTGCTTCATGAAGACCTCGAAAGATTGATGACTTGACATTTGAAGAGATGGACGTAAACTGGCCAGATAGCAATGGATTGCCTATTCGAATGAAGAAGTTCTATAAGAAAACAGGAAGGAAGAGTTCCGTGTTGATGGAAAAAGCACCTGTTGGTTTTGACAAAAAGAAGCTTGAATGCTTCAATTGTCACAACATTGGTCACTTTGCTCGGCGTATTATGTTATAGCAAAGGGGACACATTATGGAAAGAAGAAGGAGACTCTTTTTCTCATTTTATCAACACCAAGAAGCTGGAAAGCAAGAGAAGAATCAGATGGGCTTGCTGACAATGGATGATGGTATTGTCAATTGGGGAGAACATACTGAAGATGAAGAGACAAATCATGCACTCATGGCTATCAGCTCCAGTAGTGAGGTATCTTTGTGTTCTAAAACTTGCATTGATTCATACAATACCCTTAAAACACTGTGTGATGAACAAATGAATCAGTTAGGTGATCAAGAAGCACAAATACTTGCCTATAGTCAAGCTGTTAAGAAACTAGAAGCTCAACTTGTTACTTTTCAAAAACAGCAACTTTCTCTAAATGAAAAGCTTACATTTCAGGCAAATGAAATATATGAAAAAGATGAAAAGCTTAAAAAATATAGGAGAATTGGAATGAAAGCTGTAAAAGAAAAGGAACAATTGCAGAAAACATTAGATTCATGGAAAGATTCTTCCAAGAATCTTTGGAGATTAATTAATTCTGGCATGAGTTCAAATAGTAAAGTTGGCTTAGGGTATGAAATACAATCAAACAATGAGGTTCTAAGTTATGAGGAAGAAATGAATTTTTCTGTTTTTAATTGTTCAGAAGAGGACTCAGTTGGAAAACCTTTGTACAGTAGATTTATAAAAACTAATGATTTTAAAGGTGTTCCACATCCCTTAAGTGGAGATTATACTCCTACACCACAAGAAGAAATTGATGAGTCTTTATATGTTTATGGTAAAAAGGGACCTCAAGAGCCTGAACCCAATGTATCAGATGATAGATCCAGTGAATATTCTACCTGTCAATCTAATGACAGTGCAGGATCTATTGGAACTTCCTCTGAACATTCTGTTGATCCTGAATATGAGATTTCAAGAGTACCTCCAGAAGTGTATGTGTCTACACCTATAACAACAAATGAAAAAGGTGTGCCTGCTCTAAAATCAAAAGAGGTTGAACCTAGTTGTGTTTCACACATAAAAACTCCTTGGCAACCAATCAATGATCAAGCAACACCTAAAGTTAACAGGAAGAATTGGAATGCTATGATGGAAAGCGAACTAGGGGAAGGTTACTCTTTCACAAAGAAGAAATGTTTTGTTTGTAGTAGTCTAAGTCATTTGATTAAAGATTGTGACTATTATGAAAAGAAAATGGCAAAAGAGGCTATGGTTAAGAAACAAAGGGTTTGTAATACTGGTAACATGATGGCAAAACCAGTATGGACTAATACTAACAGGATTAATCATGCTAATCAATTTGTTCCTAGACCAGTACAACTAAATTCTGGTAGGCCAAACATTAATTCTGTTAGGACTAATATTAATATTGGTAGGACAAATATTAATTCTGTTAGGCCTAGAGTTAATAATAATGTTAATACTGTTAGATCTAGATAGCCAGTACCTACCAGGACATCAAACAGCTTTAGTCCTAAAAGACCACAGGTGAATCTATTAATCAAAGAAGTCATTTTTCTAAATCACATTCATCTGTAAGAAGACCCTTTGCAAAAAATACAGCACAAATGTATCGTTCTCATGCTGTAAAGGGAAATTGGGGCACTGCTGTTAAGACCTCAGCAGGTTATAATTGGAGGAACTGTAAACCAAACTCTAATTGTGACAGTAGACCAACTTTTATTAGAACTGTGAATGCTAAAGGTCCACAAGGCAGATCCAAGCCTGTAAAGGTCTAGGTCCCTAAGAGAAACTAATTTCTCTTTTTCTTGTGCAGGATCATTCACTGAAGAACATGGTAGATAGAGGTATATTTGATAGTGGATGCTCAGGGCACATGACAGGTAACAAGGATCAACTGGAGGATTTTGAAGAATTCAATAAGGGATCTATTACCTTTGGATGTAGCAAAGGCTACATAACTGGTAAAGGAAAAATAAGAGTTGGTAATTTAGATTTTGATAGTGTGTCTTTTGTAAAAAAATTAGGGCAGTTTAACCTTTTCTCAATATCACAAATATGTGATAAGCAGCACAAGGTTCTTTTTACTGAAACTGAATGTCTTGTTACGTCTTCTGACTTTAAGATGCCTGATGAAAATCAAATACTTCTAAAGGTCCCTAGACATCACAATATGTACAGTTTTGATATGAAGACACCTACTCTTGCAAAAGGTTTTGCCTGTTTGATTGCTAAAGCCACATCTGATGAATCTAAATTGTGGCACAGAAGCTTAGGTCATATATGAATTTTAAAAACCTAAACAAACTTGTGAAGGGAAACCTTGTAAGAGGTCTACCTTCCAAGGTTTTCAAAAATGACCATACATGTGTTGCTGCTGCCCATACAAAGTAAGCCAAACACAGGCCGCCCTCTACAAGGCCAAATATAGAAAGACTAAACTCACTAAGGCCATTACAACAACCTTGCATATGGATCTTTTTTGTCCTACATCTATAACCAAGAATTAGCGATCCATGGCAGTTTACTGCCTGTAATTACTGATGATTGTACCAGGTTTAGTTGGGTATTCTTCTTGGCTACTAAGGATGAAACTAGTGGACATTCTTATAACATCATTTAGGCAGATTGAAAACCAGCTTTAGTCATAGAAGTGAAAATCATTAGATCAGTATAATGGCAATGAATTTAAGAATAGAGAAAATGCCTGAATTTTGTGGGAAACAAGGAATAAAAAAAAAGTATAAGCAATGCCAAACTCCACATCATAAATGGAGTTGCTAAAAGAATGAACAAGGACCCATGATTGAGGCTAGCTATAACTATGCTAGCAGACTATTCTTACCTAACTACTTTTTGGCAGGAGAAAAGCATAGTACGTCTTGCTATAATTTTAATAGGGTAAGAGTGACTAACCTTAAAACAAAAACTCCCCCCCCCCCCCCCCCCTTTTATAGAGCTTTTGTTTGGCCACAACAATATTATTAGCTACATAAGACCTTTGGGTGTCTGTTACAATTTTAGATACTCTAGTGTGCTTGGCAAGTTTGATGGAAACATCTGATTGAGCGGGTTTCTAGTTGTTACCTCACTAAATAGCAAAGCCTATAGGGTTTATAATTTAGTAACGAAAAGAGTAGAAGTAAATATGCATGTCAATTTTCTTGAAGAAAAACCCAATGTTAAAGGAGTAGGGTATAGATAGATGTTTGATATTGACTATCTTACTGATTCTATGAACTATATTCCTTTACTCTTTGGAAAATCAACTAACCCACATCAGTTTGCTTCAGAAGTAACTAACGTGTAGGTACTATTCACAAACTTCAAATTCTAATCTTCAAGGAAAAAATGATATGTAGAGCTAATTATCTCTGTGCATCAGCTCTAAATAAATATTGTAAGATCAAAAAGTTAAAATCAAATGACATCTTCCACAAATTCAAAGAACAGAGGAGAACATAGCTTGACAGAACCATCAACAAGAAAAGAAGGCTTCTTCTACCGACACGTCAGAAGATAATCCTAAGATTCTAGCTTTTCAAAGAGAGTTGGAAGAAATTGCTCTAAAGCATTTAGGGACACTATCTGAATGCAACACTACCAGTACTCCTTCAGTTAATACTGGTAGTGAGTCAGTTAATACTGGTAGGTTTGATCCTGATGATTCACCTATGCCAGAGCTCGAAATCTTTCACAAGTCTGAGACAGGAATTTTTGATGAAGCATCTTATGATGAAGAGGGTGTGATAACTGACTTCAACAGCTTACCAATAGAAATTGAAGTCAGTCCTACTCCTACTCTTAGGATTCACAATATTCACCCAAAAAGTCAAATACTTGGTGATCCTAAGTCAGCTGTGCAAACTAGAAGCAAAGTGCAGCAAAAATCAAGAGCTCATGCACTTTTCAGCTATATTTAAAAGCAGCAAAGAAACAATCACAAAGATCAACAGCATTGTTTGTTTGCCTGTTTTCTATCTCAGGAGGAACCTAAAAAGATTTCTGAAGCTCTACAAGATGACAGTTGGGTTCAAGCTATGCAAGAGGAGTTGTTACAGTTTAAGCTGCAACAAGTATGGGTTCTTGTAGATCTACCTCACGGAATGAAGGTAATTGGTACAAAATGGGTCTACAGAAATAAAAGAGATGAAAGAGGAGTGGTTGTCAGAAATAAGGCAAGATTGGTGGCCCAAGGGTACACGCAGGAAGAAGGTATTGACTATGATGAGGTTTTTGCTCCTGTGGCAAGAATAGAAGCTATCAGGTTATTTTTAGCCTTTGCCTCATTTATGGGGTTCATAGTATACCAAATGGATGTAAAAAGTGCCTTTCTGTATGGCACTATAGATGAAGAGGTTTATGTCTCACAACCTCCTGGCTTTGTTGATCCTGATCACCCTAAGAAGGTTTATAAGGTGGTCAAAGCTTTGTATGGACTGCATCAAGCTCCTAGAGCTTGGTATGCTACTCTATCAACATTCCTAGAGAAGCATGGATACAAGAGGGGTACGATTGACAAGACTTTATTTATTAAAAGGGACAAGAAGGATATCATGCTGGTTCAAGTGTATGTTGATGATATCATTTTTGGATCTACCAAAAAGTCTTGGTGTGATGAGTTTAAAGCCTTGATGAAAAGCAAATTTTAGATGAGTTCTATGGGTGAACTCACATTTTTCTTAGGATTACAAGTCAAACAGAACAAGGCAGGAATCTTCATATATCTCAGGACAAGTATGTAGCTAAGATACTCAAGAAATTTAATCTTGTAAACGTGGAAACTGCAATAACCCCCATGGAGACCAAAATGGCATTGACAAAAGATGAGGAAGCTATTGATGTGGATGTACACTTATACAGATCCATGATAGGTTCTCTTATGTATTTAACTATCTCTAGGCCTGATATAATGTTTGCAGTATGTGTTTGTTCTCGTTTTCAGGTCACTCCAAAGACTTCACATCTCAATGCTATGAAGAGAACCTTTAAGTACCTTAAGGGCAAACCAAATTTGGGCTTATGGTATCCTAGAGAATCACCCTTTGACCTGGAAGCATTCTTTGATAGTGATTATGGTGGGTCAAACCTTGACAGGAAATCCACAACAGGTGGTTGTCAATTTCTTGGACAAAGACTTATCGCATGGCAATGTAAGAAATAGACCATAGTTGCTATTTATACAAATGAAGCTGAATATGTAGCTGCTGCAAATTGCCGTGGATAAGTATTGTGGGTTCAAAATCAACTGTTGGACTATGGTTTCAATTTCATGAATACCAAAATCCACATTGATAATGAAAGCACAATCTGCATTGTAAAGAACCCAGTGTATCATTCCAAGACAAAGCACATCGAGATACGCCGCCATTTTATAAGAGATTGTTATCAGAAGAAGCTCATTAGTGTGGAGTAAATTTACACAAACTTTAATGTAGCTGACCTATTGACTAAACCTTTTGATGGACCACGGTTTAATTACTTAGTGGTTAGTATTGGTATGATAAACCCATAGTTACATTTAAGGGGAGGCTTAGTTGTATAGTTTGTATACTTCTGGTAGTTAGTTTAACTAAAATCTGGCTTAAGTAGTATTAATTCTGGTAGTTAGTAGTATTAATTCGGGTAGTTAGTTTAAGTTAATTCTGTCTATACAAACTCCTGCAGCATGTTTTTCTTTGTTTTAGACTAATTCTTGCAGGAATAGCATGGATTTGCAGATGTAAGGCAGGTGTGATAAGGTCTTTGTTTTGTAAGTCTTCAGTCAATACTTAATTCTGGTTGAAAAAGAGTTAATTCAGGTTGTAACATAATTAATTCTGGTTGACCAAAGTTAAGTCTGGTAGTGTAAATTTTAATACTGGTAGGTTATTGTTAGTGCTGGTTGCGGGAAAATTGATTTTTTTTAAACACTGTTTAAATGTTACCGTTACAGATTTTTACGGCGCTATTGTCGTTAACAGAGAAGCTATATATAGATAAAGTTTGATTTCTCTTTCATACTTATCTTTTTATTGCTATCTCCTCTTCGCAAAGTAAAAATCTTCTTTATTTTTATAAAGAATATAGTCAATTGTCTTGTTACCAGCATCTACAACCTCACTCGTATCAAAACCCAGTAAATTTTCAGTACACATCCATACCTTTTATTGCTACTTTCGAATCATGGCTCAATTAAAATACTGTGACAAACATAATCAAGTGGGGTTTTTGCGCAAGCCTGACGAAAGTGCAGGGTTTGCAGAGATAGTGGATTTTCTAAGAGGTTCCAACCTCAGGTATGCTTTAACTACTAATCCTACTATCTATGATTCCCTAGTCAAACAGTTTTGGCAGACTGCTACTGCCAACACTCTTGCTGATGGGACTCTAGAATTACAAGCAACTATTGATACCACTGTGTATACAATCACTGAGGCATCTATTAGAAATAAGCTTCAATTAGCAGATGCTTCAGGGATTACAATGTTGCCAAACAATGAGATTTTTGAGGGGATGGGGCATATGGGGTATCCTACTGATGGATCTTTTACCTTTTGGAAAAGCTTTTTCACACCCCAATAGAGATTTTTAGTCCACCATATTTTGCATTGTATAAGCTCTAAAAGTGGTGGATGGGATCAATTTGGTAGCAATATCGCTACTGCTTTGATTTGTCTTTCCACTGGCAGAGTTTATAATTTTTCAAAACTAATTTTTGATGGCATGGTGGCAAACTTGAAAAGCAAAACAAAGTTTTTGATGTATCCTCGTTTTCTGCAACTGATTTTGGATATTCAAACGGAAAACAAACACCCTTATCTGGCTGTGACCCTGACCAAAAAGATTTTTGGGAATATGAAAAGGGGTTTTAGAGGGGTACCAAGACCTTTATTGCCTGCTATGTTGTCTCTTGCTAATCCAAGTGCAGGACAAGAAGCTCCATCTGTCACTCAACCTCAACCATCATCTAGTGTGGTACCACCAACACCAACTACAACTCAACCTATACCATCGGAAGCCACAACTATTCCACCTCTATCTCAACCTGCACCACCTACACCTATTGCTGAAACTACCAATGCATCCCCCTCACCTACACTTTCACCTGCACATGAACCAATGGAACATATCTTTGAACAACCATCCTCTGACCAACAACCTCCTTCACCTCGCCAAGATGCTACTACTTCCCAGTTAATGGCACGGATTGATGACTTGGAGAAGCAGCTCAAGGAAACCAAACAGACCTTTGGGAAGGCTATCCTCACTTTGGTGGAAAGAGTAAAATCTTTGGAAGTTGCTTTGAAGAGAAAGACCAAGAGGGTGCTTTTGTCTGATTCTGAAGAGGAAGAAACAGAGGCTCAGGGGAGGAAGTTTCATGATTTAGATCCTCTGGTTTCTTTGTTACAAGAGCTTATTACTCCCTCAAAGACTCCTTCAAAGACTGTCAATGCTTCAGGGGAGGAACAAGTTGAAGATATAAGCCCTACAACTTTAGAAGCTGCTGCAATCTTAACAAAAGTTAAAAAGATCAAGTCAGTTGATAAAGGAAAGAGATACAAGAGAAGGAAGGTTTCAAAAGAATCTGCTGGTACTGGTTTGGACTTTGAAGAGGTTAAGTCTGCTTTTGAAGAAGTTAATACTGGCAGCATTAAAGTTAGTACTGGTATTGAAGAAATTAATGCTGGCAGTTTGGATGTTAATACTGGCAGTGATCCAGTTACTACTGATAGCATAAGAGTCTCAGTACCTTCTCCAGACAGAGGTAGAAGAGAAGGAAAGGCTCCTATGACAGAAGAAGAAGAGACTCAAGCTTCTAAAAAGACAAAAGAACAAATTCTTCAAGAAGAAGCAGGACTTGCTGAAGCCATCAGGTTAGATGCATTAGAAAAAGCTTTGGAAAAGGAAGAAGTGGCCAAACAAGTTCATTTGGATTCACTTCTAGCTCAAAGGATGGCTGAAGAGCAAGAATTAACAGAGGAACAAAAGAAAAGGAAGGCTCAAGTTCAGTTTGAAGCTCAATCTTATACTGAAGAAGATTGGGACACAATTAGAGCAAAGCTTGAAGCAAATGCAGAATTAAAGGAGAGTGTGCTTGGAAAGGATCTTTCTGTTGAAGATTATGCAAAAAGGATGGTGGAGTTGGTAAATCAAAGAAGAAAACACTTTGCAGAGGAAAGAGCTAGAGCAAAAAGGAATAAGCCCATGACTCAAACACAGCTCAGGAATTATATGTCAAACTTTCTAAAGAATCAAGGGACATGGAAGTTGACTCAGTTGAAGAAGTTGAATTTTGAAGAAGTGAAAGCAGAATTTGAAAAATTGATTAAGCAATTGGATACCTATGTCCCTATGAACCTTGAAGCAACAAAGGAAAGTTTGAAGAGATTTGGTGAAGAGCTCCAAACTAAAACTGCAAAGAAGCTAAAGTTTGATGATGAAAGTACTCAACCAACAGAGGAGAAGGTTGAAGAAGACAAAGATGATAAGCCAACCAAGAAGACTGGAAAGAGGAGAAAACAGATAGCAAGGAAAGGATTACATACAGACCTTGATAAGGATGATTCTGAAGATTCAGATGAAGCTAGTGAAAAAGATGATTCTACTTCAGGTACTAAAATCCCTATTAATCCTGTTCCTGTAGCTATAAAATCACCCAGTATAGCAAATTACAAGATCATTAAGCAAGGAAGGAAAGGTGTATACCAGATTGTAAGGGAGAATGGAACTGATAAGGTATACATAAGCTTTGGAGCAATGCTGACTGACATATCAAGAGATGATCTTACAGAGCTATACAGGATTGTGATGAGAAAACATGGTATGAATGAACCAGAGGATGAATTTGAAAAAGTACTTTGGGAATACTTGAAGAACATGTTTGAAGAGCCCCTTAGTACAGATTCAATTTGGAGTTTGCCAGGTCAACAAAGATTAATTTGTTGGAGATACTATGAAGCTTGCAGAGTACACTGTTTGAACTTGGAGTCTGTGGATATATATATATGCTAATAAAGAGAAAGTATCCTTTGTCTGCTGAAGTGTGCAAAGCAATGTTAGACAAGAAGCTTCAAGGAGGAAAACCAGATGAGGATTGCTACAAACTTTTAAAAATGATGGAGAAGCAAGTTGGCATTAGGAAGTAATGAAGGTTGATGAGTTAGATATCTAGAATGGAGATGAGGAGAACAACACTTGGTGGAGGTGCTATGCACTAACACAACAAATGGTTATCAGTCCACCATGTCTAACAGACATAAGGACTGGCTAGTCCAGGAGCAAACGGCTCTTGGTAAAGACTTCTCAAATCTGTTAATGGCTGACAATTTGCCAAAAATTGTATGGTAATCAACTCACCATATCTGGTTAGTAAAGAGTTGGCTAGCCTGCAAGTTTATGGATTGTGGTAAAGGCTGTGGAAAAACCATAACTAGTCCATGAGATTATGGCTTATGGTAAAGACAAATTACAAATCCATATTAGATGGATGACACTTTACCAAAAAGTGGATGGTACATCAACTCACCAAGTTTCATGTACAAAGAGTTAACATGGTAATTAATCCACCATAGAATTTACCTTTTCTAGGTGCCAAAGAATTGACTAGCCTTGAGCAAACAACTACAGGTAAAGGCATACCAAATCCGTTTATGGCTATAATGGTTTGCCAAAAACCATATGGTATTCAACTCACCAATGTTTCATGTACTGAGAGTTAAAATGGTTTTCAGTCGACCATGGACATGCACCTTTCTGGTGGCCAAAGGACTGACTACTCCAGAGTAAATGGCTAACTGGTAAAGAGACATCAAATCCATTTAAAGTTTCAATGATTCACCTCTCACAGGAGTTAACACACCTGGAAGTGATGAGAATAGTCTGAAACTATATGATTTGATGTACATATAGTCAATGTTGCTGATATGAAGTGTTGTTGAAAAGCTTTGAAGAATAGTTGCTGCAAAGATAAAAAAGAGATGGTTTGAAGAATTGCAGCTCAAGAATAATTTGAAGAGTTTTATTTACAACATCCTCTGGAAGCTCAAATTGAAGACAATTGAAGAAACTTGAAGTTCACAAGTGAAGATCAAGTTAGGGGAGGATTGTTGGGAAATATATTGTAAAAGACTTAATACTGGTAGTATAACAGTTAAGTCTGGTAGTATTAGTTAGTTCTGGCAGTACTAAGTTAGTTCTGGCAGTACTAAGTTAAGTCTGGCAGTACTAAAGTTAGTACTGGTATAGTGGCAGTACTATAGTTAGTACTGGTCGTATTTAGTTAAGTCTGTTTATGGAACATAATAGAGGTAATAGTTATCTTAGAGATATTTTAGGAGATATCTTAGGAAAGGATAAGCATTATCCTTTCACACGTTTTGTAAAGCCTTCTAGGGTTTCCTTGGTGTATAAAAAGAACCCAATAGAAATCAATAGAAATCAATAGCAGCATTGAAGCTTAATAGAAATCAATAGCAAAGTTAGTATTATATTTTTCTTAATACTTGTGTTAAGATTCCGCATTAACACTTGGTATTCATAGTCAGTGTCTCTCACATAGTTGATTTGGGTTTATTCAAGTTAGCTATCGTCTTACAAAGGCTATATAGATCCAATACAAAGGACCTACAGTACTTGTGTCCGATTTTAAAAACAAGCAATGTTTCTCACCCTAAAGTTATAAAACATTTATTCAAACGAGTAAAAGTACGGGGCTATGAACTCACCTTATGCAAGTTATGGATCAAAAGAAATCAATCAAGTGAAAACGAATCTCACGGTCCTAGCGGCAACCTAGCATATAGTTGTCGTTTAAGAATGATGTACAACGAATAACGCTTAACGCAAGAGCTGACCATCCGAGCATGAGTAGACACGACGTATCCTTTTCAAAACGTACTTTCGAAAGTTATAAGTTTTGACAAGTCTCGACACTTTGAAACATCTTCGAAAATATTTCGTCTTTTAGTGTATTTCGTCTTTTAATGCATTTTTTCTTTCAGTGAATTTTGTCTTTTAATGTATTTCATCTTTTAGTGGATTTCATCTTTAGTGTATTTCGTCTTTTAGTGTACTTCGTCTTTTAGTGACCCGACACACCAAAGTTGACTCAACAACCGTAAATGTTGACCTAACTCGACACTTAACATTATTCTTCATTTTATCATAAGTTTGATAATAAAAGTATATTTTTCGATGCATTTATAAAGTTTATGAAATTTCGGCATGACCTTTCTAAAAATATCGACTATCCATTTTTATTCATCTTGTCTCGTTAAAATATCCATTTTATAAAAGTACATATTTTATTGACTCAAAAGAATATCCGATCGATTTTCGACAACACCGCACATATTACAACAAATTCATTCTAAACCTAAACCTCTTCGACTTTCAATTTACGCTTCCAACAAAACAAACATCTAACTTAATCTCTTCGCCAACAATATTTAAGCTCGCTATACAATAAATCTCAATAAATTACATAGCCGTAATAATAACAATATATATATCAAAATAGTCACAATGAAATTTTAAACGCAAAAGTACAACGACTTTTTATGTTCTTCCATTTATAAATAAAAAGATTAAACTTTGAGACTTGTGGTTTTATAGAAAAATAGGTAATGGTTTTCACAACAATCCGCTTTGTACACCTTGTTCGGAATGATTATACGAATGCAAAAGTACAACTCATTTATGAAAAAGTAGAGATGACTTACAAGGAAACGCGATGAAAGATGATTAGAAACTAAGAACAACCCAAACGTTGTTTATAAACTACCCGGATGAAATAACAATCAACCTCGAATAATATATCTTCAAATGGTTTGATCAACGATTAAAAAGAAATGGATTTATTTGTGTTTTTAGGCGTTCGAACCAAGAGAGGAAGAAAGAAAAGAGAGAACAAAGTGTGTGTGAAATGAATATGCAAATGATTAAGATAACATATAAGCTAGCTCCAAAAATCACAACACATGCATGTATGTATGTGTATGACTGGCATAGGGATAAGGAGTCCTAGGGGACCAATTTGATCTCCTAATCAAACCCTTGTGTGTACATGTCCTTGTGCTAAAATATGGGAAGCATGTCTCTTGATTTGAATTTCAAAATTTTGGCATCCTAAGTGTATATGTATGTGTATATCCTGTTACAATAATGCCAGGGGGGGACCAAAAGTGACCTCCAATATTCTAGGGATATCATTCATGCATGTGAATTAATTACCAAGGTTTCCATGCATTAATATACTTAACCGATTACGTAAACAACGAAAATGACTAACGACTTCATGAAAAATTAAGAAATTTTAAATATTATTTAAAAAAACGTAAAAATGTGTCCAATGATGAAAGACTACGATGAAATACAGTATGGTTCGCTCCCGGAGACGATTTTCAGATATTAACGGGACAACTTCCCGGTTACGCGTAAAAGTTATACGAAACTTATAAAAATTCAAATTATTAGACGAAAAACAGTTATGATACTGAACGGAAATTTTCGGGTTGTGACATTTCACATACTCACCTTTGTTCCTCAACATTGTCAACCAACAAAACACCAAACAAACCTTTAAATTTCCAATCCTCCACCTTTGTCTCGATAGAATCACTTGCACATCAATTGTTAGTGCAAATGATATATCAATCTTTTCTAACAACCTCTCGTCAACACGTTCCTCCTTTAGTCTCTCTCATCCTTCCCGACTGTTCGGCTCTATGGAATCTCTTTTTCATTCTCATCCAAGAGCATATAGTCTCCATTCTTGTTTTATCTTTCTTTTATCCTTTTAAAGTATACATTTTGGCATATCTCTCCAAGATATTAAGTGTCATTCGTCTCCCTTTAAAATGTCATCCTTATAATATTTGTGTGTCAGCCAATAAACAAATCTCATTCTCGTTTATTAAAAGTCGATCGAATCTTTGTCCTTAAACATACGTCTCGATCCTTTTAATTTCCTCATTTAGGTTGTTAATTTTAAAAAAATGATTGCATGTGTCTAGTTTCTACTTCTCTTTCAAAGTGTCATACTTTAGAATAATAAAACCTAGAAGTGCATGTCTAGTTCCCCGCTAATGTTTTACTATATGTATATGTGCACTTGTCTACTAACTTTGTTTTGTAGCACAATAATATCTTGATTCCTTGGTGCCCTAAACAAGGGGGAGCATACACCGAGGGGGAGCACTTCCAAGCGTTCTACTCATTTTAATTGCATCGAACTTCTTGAGCATAGATGGTAACTTATTTGATCATGGATCCATTAGATTCAATATACAAGAAATGCAATTATCATGGGTTTACAATGAACAAGGGGGAGCTCGAAGATATGTTGGTAAATATCATAGAGTTGATTAAACCATGATGACAGAAGACTTCATTAAGATGATGCAAGCTTACCTTTATAGGTAGATAGGATTGAGGATTGTCAAATACGATGAAGGGTTCATTCACACTCTAAATACTTCACCTCCTCTGCCTCAAAATCACCCTCAACCTTAGAAAATCGCCTCAACCTTATTACTCATGTTTTCTTCTCATTCCTCTAACATATACACTTAGAGCACCTACCTTTTCCTTATTCCTTCAACCTATACACCCGAAGTATCTACTTTCGTCTCTTGCCTACTTCTCATCTCTCATGAAATTTTCTAAACTATCTAAGAAACACACAATCACATTCACCTTTATTTCTCATAACTTCTCCTCATAACTCAAACCTATATACTCGGAGCACCTACCTCTTCTCATGTCTTCTACTAAAACCTCCAACCTACATACTCCAACCATTATTCACATAATACCTTTTTGCTTCGACAAAAGGGGGAGAAGGGAGTGTAAACGAGTAACTTTTAAACTTTACTATGTGTTATAGTTTACATATTTTGTTCATCATCAAAAAGGGGGAGATTGTTAGTGCAAATATTACGATATTTAATCTATACGATCTCTTTATGTTTTGGTGATGACAAACATGTAACTTGTAATACGTAATGTAATGTGCACAAGTTACTCGTAATCACAAATTATCAATGCATACTTGCATCTACATCTCTCGACGTCTCAAGTCTACATCAACACCGACATTTGTTTGCACCCGACGGAAACCACGTAAGGTATGTACAAACAACATTAAACTTGTAGGATGATCAAAGAAATAAGTTTTTGTCTTAAACTTTATATTTTTATGAATATAACAACACTATTTATCAAAAATTATTTAGACAAATTATTTTTGAATTATTAAGAAATGTTTTATTTGGAAATTATTTTGAATTTCAAAATCTGGTCATTCCCCCCTAAAACAAGTGTCACTCTCACTAGATAAACATTTCACCACAAGAAGACAAAAACAGGAGTGTCTGTCGGGGCAGCCCCTGTAAATACGATGGTCCCCCCGGTGGCCCCATAATATATTTTAGGGCCGCCACTTTCAGACAGACAGTTTTCAGCTCTTATAAATAGTGAGTCACTTCCAACTATTTTCATAACCTTTTACATAGATTTTTCAGTTCTTTCTCTCTCTAGATCTCACTAAATATCTCTGAACTCTTTGATCATTTAACTTGTTTAATTTTTTTTAAATGTGATCAAATCTTCTATCCTTTCCTTCTTTCCTCAAGTGCAAGAGAAGAACTTCGGTCATCTTTAAGATCCGAAGTTATGTAGTCTAGTTAGTCTATTTATAACATTTGTTACATATAGATTGAGTCTATGTCTTCCAATCTTTAGTAGTGTGTAGATCTAAATGATGTATACATTTGGATAGGTTGATTGTGGGTTGGTTAGTATTTTAGGCCTTAAAATACATTGGTGAAGTGGTAGATTGGTTCTAGCTAAGATTAGTACTCGACATTTAGCTTAGTGTCGGAAAATTATGTAAGCGATGCGGTTTATGTGTTTAGGCCATAAAACACAAGGTTTGTTATGTTGGGCCATAAAACATAACGGGTTTGGTTGTACCCGAAGAAGAACTCGACATCTAGCTTAGTGTCGGAAAATAATGTAAGCAAGGCTATAAGGTTTTCTCCGTCGAAAGGGAGCTTGTTGATTAGTGAAGTAACTCTCGAGTTGGATACTCGGGGAGTAGAGTAGGGCGAAGAGGAACTTCATGACCGAACCACTATAAATCATCGTGTCTAGTTTGCATTTCCTTTTACTTATCTCTTTACGCTTTTATTTACTTTATCGGTTTACTTTTATATTTTCATTGTGTTCATGATTGTGTGGATAGTTGCGTATATTGTGTTACCTGTGATTGTGTAGTACTTTGTATTTAATATTATGGTTGAGCTTGTATTGTTAAGATATGCGCTAGTTGTTGTAACTATATTATCGACACTTCTCATATTGCATCTAACTTGATTGGTGATTTGATACGAAAGATCTAGTCTAAAACATCTGCTGGAGGCGGCCCCCTAAATCAGGAGGCCCCTTGATTTATCCAGGCGGCTCCCATATATTTATGGGACCACCGAAAGTGATTCTTGTAATGACTAATCTAAAGTTTTTATAAAGGAAACGTATTCACCCCCCTCTACGGTTTCCACAGAGTTCATTCATCTCTCAAACAAACTGAACGGTACTACTGAAGCTGAAGCTTCAGTTTAGTCATAAGTAGTTTGTTTTTTGCTCTCTTAACTTTTGTTAAGAGTTTAAGTTCAAAGGAGATAACACCCTACTTGTCATTCAACCACTTTGCTATTCCGCAAGCAAGGTGTGTCATAGATTCTTTATTTGATTCTAATAAGAACCTATACGTTGAAAAGTTACTTCTGTGCGTTTTAAACTTATGCTTTATATTGTTTATATATGTGTGTTTAAAACTCACTTTGTTGCCATGGAATATGATTAGTTTAATTTTATAAACCATATCAGATTCTAAGGGACCAACAAGTGGTATCAGAGGAGTGTGATTTATAAAACCTTTTCAAAGTTTTTATAACTGCTTAAAAGATTTTAAAATCAAGATCCATCTTAAATGGCAATAGTAGAAGTACCACAGACTCTTAAATATAGGGGTGGCCAGTTAAATGTCGCTTCTGTACTAGATGTGGAAAATTTCACCAACTAGAAAAAGAGGTTCTTATGCCACATCATTAGTATTGAACCTTAATTTGAAAACATCATCAAAAATGGTCTTTTTATCCCTATGGTAGCTGGTCAAAGGAAGCCAAAAGGATAATGGACTGTAGATGAGAGAAAGGCTGTTAACTTAGATCAGCGACTCAAAAGTCTCATCATGTTTGTCCTTCCAGACGACCAAATAAATTCTGTCATAAACTGCTTAACAGCTAAATCAACCTGGGATGACCTGATACTTTATCATAAGGGCCCTTCTGATGTGAAAGAAAGTAGGTTCATGGACCTAAAGTTGTGTTGCAATACCTTTAAATTCAAAAAAAGTCAAACATTAACACAAACTTTCACCAGATACAAAGCTTTGATGAATAAGTTAGTAAATGATGGCATCAAACTTTCAAAGCTTGAGATAAATACTGGTTTCATAAACGGGTTACCAAAGAAGTGGCTAAGTTTCTGCCAAAGTCTCAAAAACATAAATCATGTGAAAGATTCTGAGCTTGCTTCTCTATTTAGTAAACTCAAATATGAAGAAAACCTAATAGACAATATTTATGAGATTGAAAAGAACAAATCTCTTGTCTCTGCAACACCTTTGTCAATTGCTTTCTTCTCTACCTCTATTGTCCAGGACTTTCAAGATAGTCATGATGATGAAAAGGATACAAGAAGCAGTCATGAATACCTGAATGACCTAGAAGAAGATTATCAAGCAAGAGCTCTTTTGGCCAAGTCTAAAAGGTTCTTCAAAAAGGGTACTTAAAGGTTTAGCAGTGCAAAAGCAACTGACCAATCTGAATGCCATAAATATGGCAAGAAGGGTCATTTTGCAAGAGACTGTTGGTCAAAAACTTCAGTTCCTTCATATCAATCACCGTTTCAACGAAAACCTCTCAGTTCCTCTCATCACAAACCAGAACTAAGACCTACCAAAGACTTTGAAGCTAAATACAACAAAGTCAAGGCTAAACTGGCTCTCCTAAGTTCGAGTGCTTCAGCTTCCAAATCCGCAACAGTTAAGAACAAATGTCTTATCGCTGAAGCCTATGGATGGGATGAAGAAGAAGTGTCATTAGATGCATTGAGATGGTAGAGGTTAAAGTACTCATGGCACTAGCTGAAAATAATAATGCTATCAGCAAATAAAGTGCCAGAAATGGTGAATGGGTAAAGATCTCCATGAGAAAGGTATACACTCTTCTTGAAATGGAAGATAATGATGATAGAAAAACCTATCTAGATTATTTATATATTGATCTAAATTATTTTGAAGAACAAAGAAATAACCTTTTGCCAAAACATAGAGATCTTGTTCATGAACTGAATACATGTAAAGAACAACTTTTAGTATTAAAACAAGCAAAACTTGATTTTCTTACCATGCAACATGTAAACATTGAGATTCTTAAAGAGAATAAAAACTTAAGAATAGAACTGAAAGATCTAACAGCAATCACTAAAACATGGCTTAATAGTTCTATTAAAGTAAATTAGTGTATCAGTGAACAAATTCTCTCTCAAAAGAAAAGAATTCTAGGAGTTGATCAACTTACTAATGACCCCTCTAGTTCCAAGCAAGAAGACTTAGTCTTTGTAAAATCTTTAGCTGATGACACAAAAGTGTCCATACCTGGTGTTGAAAGATCCTAGTTGTCTGAAGTTAAAGGTTTTATTCTGCCAAATCATGATACTGGTAGGATACTCCCAGCTGAGTCACAAAGAAACACAACTGATCCTTTAGTTGTTGTCACTGACTCGTCATCGACTGATTATGACTCAGCGGATGAATCTTCAGTTTGTAGCACCCCTCTTCCTCCACTGAAGAAGTTGGATGATGCTGAACATGTTTTTGGACCAAAAACTATCAAATCAATTTTGAGGTCAAAATCCACATTAAAAGCTGAAACTTTAAAAGGTGTCATAATAAATGAACCATCCTTAGCTCCTGCCAAGGGTAACAAAAACTCTTCAACTTTAAAAGTTAACACAACTCCTGTTGGTAAACTAAAGAGTGTGAAAATTAAAGATGATCCTCCTTTAGCTATTGTAATGAAATAACTAAACATCCTAAAATTACAAATTAGCAAGAATCAGTCATCTTCCAGAAATAATCACCCACAACAGGTTCCATAAAATGCACTTCAAAACAAATACAAAAATAATTCAAAAGGAGTTGTAATATATGTGGCTTAAACAATCATCTCTCTCAGAATTGTTATAAAATTCTATTTTGTAAAAAGTGTGAGAGAACTGATCACAAAACCTGTGATCATGCTGAATACATTTCCACCATGAACATGTATCAGCACCTCAAAAGTCTGGGTAGACCTTCATCAAGATCTAAAATCCCAAGACCATCAAAATGCTTCTTTCCATCTTGCATACACTGTGGATGTATAGATCATTTATCTAATGAATATTTATATTATCCCATATGTGAATTATGTGGAAGTTATGACCGTAACACAAATGGTCATAACAAGATTATCTCTCTAGAAAGAGCGATCAATCCAAGAAATCCTCAATATGCCTTCAAAAGATGTGAAGCTTATGGCAGCTCAACTCATACCATAACTAATCACTATGATATTGAATGGTTCAGATGAGGTGAAGCACTCCAAGCAAGAAAGGCTGAAGCTCTAAAATCAACTAGGGCTGAATCATCAAGTTGTCACACCCCTAAAATCTGACGATAGTAGAACGGTAACAATTGGGGTGCGACGTTATAACACAACAAAAAAGTAATAGGAAACAACCTCGAAAGAGACGTTTTTAGATAATATTACATTTGATGCATTATAAGAGATTAGAGTTCAGTTTTGATCCCTAACAGTTATAAAATGACATAAAAGTCCCCAACATTTAAGTTTAACCATTAACAAGGTTTTAAAAGATGACATTTGTTTTAGAAAAACAAGTTTGACAGTTATGCAACGAACAAAAGAAAGCACAAAATCCATCTTCAAGATATCCCCGCAACTCCCATCTAGAAAATCACACCGTAGGACCTAAAATTAAAACATGCTAAAAGTCAACACAAAGGTTGAGTGAAAACATAGGTTTATCAGTAAAAGGGTGGACACAAGATTCAAGTAATAGTAGACTATGAAACAAATTCAGTAGTCCAAAACATGTATTATTCCTAAATGGTAAACTAAAAGAAGTTTATGTCAAACAACCTCCATGTCTTGAGAGCAGTGAGTTCCCCAACTATGTATGCAAATTGAACAAAGCCCTTTATGGACTTAAACAAGCTCCAACAGCATGGTATGAAACTCTCTCAACCTTTTTCACTGAACATAAGTTTGTAAGAGGAAGATAGACAACACTTTGTTTACAAAACTCAAACTGATATGAGTTTGGTTTAAATCTATGTTGATGACATTATCTTTGGGTCCACCAGCACAAAATTATGCAAATAGTTTGCTAAACTGATGACTCAAAAATATGAAATGAGCATGATGAGTGTCCTCGCCTAATTCTTTAATTTTCAGATTAAACAATCTGAAAGAGGCATTTTAATCAACTAAGAAAAATATGTCAAAGATCTGCTAAAAAAGTATGACATAAATTATTCATCAGTGAAAAACTCTAATGGTACCCCCTAACAAGTTAGGACCTGATCTCAATGGCAAAGTTGTAAATGAGACTCAGTATAGAGGTATGATTGGATCACTAATGTACCTAACTACAAGCAGATCTGATATTCAACTCTCATCTTGTCTCTATGCAAGATATCAAGCAAATCCTAAGGAATCCCACCTTATTGCTGTTATGAGAATTTTCAGGAAAAGCACCTCAAGTGCTTGTTAGTTGCTAGGAGGCAAACTAATGTGCTGGAGTGCTAAAAAACAGCAATTTGCAGCTATGTCTTCAGCTAAAGCTGAATATATAAATGTTGCTGGATGTTGTACCAACATATTATGGATGAAGAGTTAACTCACTGACTATGACATCATATATGAAAAGGTACCCACATTTTTTGATAACACCAGTGCTATTGCAATCTCAAACAATCTAGTTATGCACTCAAGAACAAAGCACATTGATATCAGATATCATTTTATCAGATATCATATTCTAAAAGGGGACATTGAATAACATTTCATTCCCACTCAATATCAACTTAATGATATCTTCACCAAGCCTCTGGATGAGCCAACTTTTAAAAGATTGATTGTTGAACTAGGTGTGCTGAACATTGATTCAAAACCTGAAGCTTCAGTACTGACTGACGAAAAACTGACATTTCAGCGCTTTCATCCAAAACTGAACAAACTTTCATATGTTAAATGTCAGTTCAGTTTTTGCATATAACCTTTAGCTTGGTTAAGTAAAGTAACTAAGAAATCACATATGTCTCATTCATGGATTTGCATGAGCATGTGTGGTTTTGTTGCCTTCGCTGGAGCACAAATATTGGGCAAGTCAAGAACTAAACAAAATTGATTCATTTTCTTTAATTCAGTTTATAAAATGATTTTATCTAATTCTTCAGTTGTCTCTCGAGTGAAGAAACTAAGTAATCAAATATGTCTCATTCATGAACTTGCATGAGCATTTGTGGTTTTGTCACCTTCACTGGAAGATTGATGATGATGAAGATTACAATAATCAGTTCAGCATAACATAACATCAAACCTAAACCTAGTTCAGTCTTTAAACATCAATCACAAGGTCAATTTCAAAAACAAAAATGATTTTTAAAATTAATAATTTTATTAAGTGATTTTTTGCAAAGGAAGTTAACTAATTAAAAGTTTATTAAAAATGAATTTCAAACGTTCGAATGACCTTACATTTTCTCTCACCTACTTTAGCAGTGCACAAACGGCTGTACACTGTTCTAAATGTCAGAAGCATGCTAAAATGAATTTCATTAAATACAAAGTTTCACACACATGTTAAAACAAACCCTAAACCTTCTCATAAATTCATAACTTCCATTTGGCAGTTATCAATTCCTCAAAAATAAAAATGAAAAGTAACAAATCATATAAACCCACTCCACCTTTCACAACTCACTTATCACAAACAAATGAATCATTTCACTAAGAACACACACACAACCCCAAAACAAATCAAATCATCAAAACCCTAATCACATCAAATGACAAACCAAGAGCAAAATCCTCCACAACAAGAACAACCTTTTGTTGCTGCAAAACAAGTTAGCTTCAATCTTGAAGACATCCTTCTCAACATAAATAATGAGGTTGCTCTTTTATACCTATAACACACCAATAAAGAAACCTTTAAATGTGTTTCTGATTTCATTTCCAAGTGTTGTTTTGGAGAACCATTTATCAAATCCCCAAACATGTATAAGGAATACCTAGCCGAGTTTTGGTACTCAGCTAAAGCTCTTGAAAACTCTAAGGTTTCTTTCTTTGTCCCCACTGGTGGTATCTATGGCGAAGTAGGGGTAAACACCTTTAAGAATGCCATTGGTTCACATTACATTCCTCGCTCTAGCGAATATGTTGCACCATCGTCTATTGACATAGTTAGGCCATGGTTTGAAACAATCGGGTATGGGGAATCTGTTCTTGCCAAAGGGACTCTCAAAAAGAGTCTTTTTCCTCCTAGGTGGAGGTTATTAATGGCACAGATTATCTAGTGTTTAGGAGGTAAAACTGGAGGTTTTGATCAGATTACCAACAAAGATGCCATCATATGTATAGTCTAGCAAATGGGATCAACATTGACTATGCCAATATCTTTTGGGAAGACATCATCATCAAAATGAACAAGAGACATAAGGAAAAAGGTGTACCTTACACTAGATTTCTATCTCTATTGATGAGGCACAAGATGAAGGAAGGCTATGGAGATAGTAAAGTAACACCCTATCCTACTCAAGTCTTTAGTGTCAATAATTAGGCACTGAAGCCCAACCAACCTGAAGAACCTCCCTTCATAGACCACATGTTGGCTATCTGCACTGCAGCTAAGCCAGTGGTATTTAAAGCTCCCAAGCCCTCTTCCAATGATGATAAGGCACAAAGATTGGAGCTAAACCTGGACACAAGAAGCATTCAACTTTTTCAAAACAACCCCATGTGTCCAGCAGTGAGGCAACCAAAGGTGGGTCTTCCAAAGCACCCACTGGCTCTAAAACTGGCCATTTGAAAAGAAAGAAAGAGTCCAGCTTGGCCATGGACTCTAACCCAATCCAGACTTCAGCTTCTACTCTAGTGGTTGCTGAAATGCATAAAGATGACCACCAAGCAACTGGTGGCCCAACCTGTTTAGGGGTCACTAGTGAAGCAAGAGCCACCTCAGCTTAGTAGTGTTATGTCAGCATTTAATTTAAATGAGCCTATTTATTTAGCATCTTTCATTATTCACTCTGAGTCTACATTAGGAAATGATGCTTCAGCAGTTTTCACAGCTGAAGCTGATCCTGGAAAATCTGCTCCTAATGATTTTATACCTCAACAACAGGGTATGAATAAAGGAACCAAAAACACTTTATATGATCACTCATTTGCAGGTATTAACCCACATGTTCTTGCAGACAAAACATAATCTGTTAGTGAAGGGTTTCCGATACTACACTAGTATAATCCTTATGATGTACTACAAACCGAATTACAATTTAACTCTACCGATA
The DNA here is from genome assembly GCA_026074375.1 of Tanacetum coccineum. Classification (NCBI taxonomy): domain Eukaryota; kingdom Viridiplantae; phylum Streptophyta; class Magnoliopsida; order Asterales; family Asteraceae; genus Tanacetum; species Tanacetum coccineum. The sequence goes on along the minus strand of BQNB010012974.1, from coordinate 31,920 downwards.
TGCACAAAGATCGGCGCTCACAAAGAAGAGTTACTACCTACCATAACATTCCGTATTTTCAGGTCATTTACGACGTCATCTATTTTACTAAATTTTTTTTTCGTAGGCTTTTACTTTTAATTATTATTATATAGTAAAATCGCGTAAACTAAAAATCAACAATTAACGTAAACGGACACCAAACGAATTAAAGTTTACGTCAAACAATCATTATATTATTATTACTAAAGTAATAATTAACTTATTATGTTTTATTTTTATCGGTTACGTAAAACGTTTACGTTTCGCGATAAATTACGTTTAAGTATTCCCAGAACCACAAAAATAAATCTCCGGCTTCGAACAATTAACAAAGCTTTTATTTCTAATGACCAAAAGTTTATAAAACATTACCTATATTACATATAATGGGAGCCCCAATTTATAAGAAATACTACCATAAACCTTGACAATCTGTATAACTTTATTTTAACTTACAACAAATAAGAGTCAAAGTGGTTATTTGCACATTATTTACTTTCAATTTACAAGTTACTTTCGATTTTCCTTCAAGAAATATTAGCAACACCACCTTCTTTAAATCATGGGGTATGAGTGTCCCCTCTTGAAAACATAAAAACACAACATTAACACAAGGACCAAGTACTTCCTAAAAAACCCCTCATTGGGTTTTTATGAATGTTTTTTTTTCCTTTTTTTAAGTCTTGATTCATCTGAAGTCCAAGAAGTATATAAGTAAAGTATAGCTAGTATTAGAAAGGAAACACACACTCTTCATTTCTAAGGTGAAATGTTCACAAAAATTCCTTCTCCCCTCCCCTTCTCATAGCTCACCCGGCACAAAAACACCCCTTTACATAATCATACAAAATTTTCTGGGAGATCAACATATATTTAACAACACAATTTTCATAAATGTAAATATCCCATTCTATTAAGTTAGATGATGTACAATCTATCAGTTATATATGAACTCACCTTTTTCAGGGAAATTTTTCGCTTTATTACATTACATTACTTACTTTGCCAATATCTCAATATGTAATGTAACCCCTTGCAGTAAATCAAGTAACGGATTCGGACAACTACATATGGGCAATCTATCTTCATATATGGGGGGTCAACGCAAACAGCATAACATATCAAGTCAATATCATAATATCATTATTACATTGTACATTATTCCTAAAAAGTACCATTTGTAACATCATATCAAAACGGGCTTTAAACCATTATCGGATGCCCTAAACCCTACACTCATGGAAGGTTTAACCCCTAAAGTGAATACACAAGCTACTAAAGCATATGTACAATAATATTATAACCTCTCATCTGAAATATATAATCTTCTTTAATCATAGATACATGTCCCTTAAAGCCTCAATACATAAGTCATTAATGGCTCAATCCCTAAATAGCGTTTTTACCTCCGTTTTCATTCCTCATCTCTTCACTATCATTATGTTCAGCTACAATACTCATGTTTACAAATATATGGAATCCCTAATTCATTCCTTACATGAGCTTTTCATACATCTTTTTGCACTCAAAGACCGTAATTCATAACGTAATTCAAACCCTAAACCCTAAAAGAGCTGTTTCTAAACCATGGACCCGTTTCTTGATTCTTTCCCATTGTAACCTAAACCAACTCTTAAATAAGTTATTAATAACTTTAATTACAACATCATAATACTTTATATAAGCTCTAGGATTTGTATTCCATCATTATTAATCAAAAGTATGCAAAATATAAGCCAAGAAAGTCAAGAAAACCCTAAACGAGCCCTAGTTAAACTCGTACTCCCATTTCTTCAATTCTAATCCGTTTTAACCCAAACGAATTGCTAATCTTTGCTATATACTTTAATCCCAGACCTTAACAACCTATTTCATCATTCCTTAATCATTTTTAAAACAATGTACCTTGTTAAAACCTTTGAAGAACCCGTCGAACCCAAAATAGACCCGGTTTGCTTCTATGACCATTTTAACCCCTCTAAATTGCTACCATGTGCAAATGACCACCTAAGAACTCTTCTAGAAACCTTCAAGCAGCTTATGCACCTACTTGGACCAAGCCTTGGTCAAATTTCAGAAGCACATGGCCTTGTTCTTGCTTACTTCAGCCGCGGCATACACCAACCACAAACACCTCATCAAAGCTACTTCATACACCTCCACCGTTGATTTCATAGCTTCTACACATCATAACCTAGACCCTCTATGTGTCAAGACCAGATCCTAAGGCTTGCTTACTCATCTAAGCTTGAAACAAGTATAAATAGGGGCATAGTGTGTTCATTCTTCTTCATCCCCCACTTCCTCCTCTATAACCCTTCATAGAAGCAATACTTTGCTCTAATAGATCCTAAGTGATCTTAAGAAGTCTCAAGTATAGAAAGGAAGCAAAAGAAACCAAGAAACGAAGCCCGGGAGTCGTTATTCTAGCCGTACGAAGCCGAAAGTCCCGATTCTGACCCGTTTCCAAGCTATAAGCTCAAACCAGGTTCTCTAAGCTTATTTTCTTCTTTCATAACGTCATAATGTTCATATGATCTTGCTAAAATTATAATATAAAGCTTTGAAATCAAAAACCTAAGTGTTATGCCTTTTGATCCAGAACCGTACACCCGAAACCCTAATTTCATGTTTTTACTTAAACTATGAGTTAAACATGTAAACTTTTGTTATAACCTATCCTAATAAGCTATTATAATGTTAAAATAAGTACTTTGATAAGTCATGAGAGAATTTGATCTTAAAACCCGCGCGTTTTCATTTTAAAACCCTAATTTGACCCGTTTTACCTTTTAGCTTAACGAATCATTAAACTAAACTTACGTTGTGTTAAATCTTCATATTTTAGTTTATTATAACTTATAAATGACTATTGAAATGTTAAATTAAGCTTGCATGGCAATTTGGACATGTTTTGTAATTATAATCCATGCAAGGGGTATATATCGTAAATTTCAGAAACTTATAACTAAAAGGACTAAAAGTGTCATTTTATCAAAGTTATAACTATAGGGGTCTATTATGTCACTTTTTAAAGTATAAGGTTTACTTAGTATATCAATAAAAGTTGAAGGACCAAAGTCATAAAAATGCAAACCCTAGGGGTCTATTTGCAATTTTCTAAACCCTAGGGTCTAAAATGTAACATTTTGAAAAGGTAAAAAATCATATCCAAAATATTATATAACATAACTTTAATTAACGCTCCTCGTGCTTAACATCTCTGATATTGAATAAAATACTTAAAACTGCTTATGTTCTAATCCTTATTTCATTCATCATCGATGTGCTTTCAAAAATCATGTCCCGGATCTATATCATAACACAATACTAGGGAGCTTCATATTAAGAAGTTTCATCTTGGTATTACGTTCTGTCTGAGTTGTTGGGTTTACGATTTAAAGTGCCCTAGCTCCACAAACGTTTACTGAATGACTTCTAAACTATGATGGCCCGAACGGTGTTATGATAATTTTTATATCAAAACCAACATTGAAATCCAAAAACTTATATATACAATCAAACTAAGACTTGACATATATTAACCCAGGTTATCTGTGATTGCCGTGTTGAAGCCGTTACTTTCATTCCCTATACATTTGCTATCAATTTCCCTATAACTGTTCAGGTGAGTTCATAGCCTCGCATTTCAATCTTTTTATAAACCCGCGAGGGGGATACATGCTATAAACATGAATGCAATTATTTCTACATGTTATTTCAATTTACTATTGCCTAAGTAACTGCTTTGCCTTTAAGTCCCCATAATCATGAACCGTTAATTACTCTCCGTAGTAAGCGCGAATGATGTGAATAGATCTATTTGGGCTGGACTCCCCGTTGGTGTACCCAGTTACGTGTAACCAATTGCACATCATTAGAAATCACGCGGGTATTTTGGCAAAGGTGCCCGCAGGGGCAATATTATCATTATAACCTAAGGCATCGGATTCATGAGCTAATGGCAATAATAAATTATGTTTTCAATACTGGGTGTATATCAACGTAACCCAAATATCGCATTTGCATTCAAATTATATTACTTAAACCTATGGATTTCACTCAACCTTTGTGTTGACTTTTTAGCATGTTTTATCTCAGGTAACTAATGGCACGGAGTGACGAGGACACGAAGATGGAAAAACCGTTATCATTCAAATGTTGTATTTTAGATTCTGGAAACCTCTCTTTTGTAAAAACTCTGAAGAAATAATGAATGATAACTTATTTTCATAAACGACTCTTTTTGATTCGTTTTCTATGATTATGACTGTTGTACCTTGAAGTAATACCCCAGATTAGCTTCCGCTGCTATATGTAAAAATGGGGGTGTTACAGATTTGGTATCAAGAGCCTACGTTATAGAGAACAAGGTTAAAACCTTAACTATAACTACTTTTCTTTTTCCATCCAAGAAAGTCCTCCGTGCCGCTATATCTCCCGGAATGGTATGTAAAGTTACATAACTATTATATTACTAAATAAATAACTTATGTTATTTACTGCTGGGTTTTTAGAATCGACACTAATATATTTAAATATGAGACACCTATCTGTTCAGCATTCAATGAATTTAATTATCTTCTCAAGGTAGATCCGGACCTACTTACAAAGGATATTATGGGGTGTAAGACCTATGATGACTACAAAAATGACTGGATCTACGAATGGAATAAGGATGTACCATGGGTTGATGAGAAACCATGGACTGACACTGGAGTTTAGATAGAGCCAAAACTAGTAAAACATACTTACGAGCCTTTCAACTATAAAACTAGGTGTTCATAATGGCCAACGTATAGCTAGAAAGAAGATGGTTACTGTAATGGAGAAAATTTACCTGGAACGTACATTATTGAAAACCAACTCCATTATCAGGATTACAAGTGATACGAAGCTTTACATGATTGTGAACTTAAAGAATAAGCTTTAAGAAATAAAGCTATCATTGATGGAGTTATCAACGATGATGAGTCATGCTGCGAGCTCAAGAGAAAGTGGAACATATATACAAACTATGATGATGCTTATGAAATTAATCAGGAAGATAATGGGAATAAAGAATTATGTGAAATTCATGAGCCGCCGGTATGCAACATAAGGAAATATATGATGATTAAATATTCGTTCAATGATGATGAAGAGTATGTTGCTGTAAACGAAGACGAATATGATGATCTTATTATGACGAGAAGAGATGCGTGCCAAGCTTACCAAGAAATCTTTCGGATTATGGACGAAGGGTGGATGGTGACTAGAGCAACATGAAGAAAGGAAGCTGAAGAAAAGTCTAACTTAAAGACTTCGCTGTAAACAAAAGTGCTTCTCGAGAGACAACCCGGAATGTTATTTAATTTTGTTATCGAGTCTGTCTTCCCAGACTTCAATACGGCGTATCCGCCCCATACCATGCGCGTATTGAATGTCTGGACGTTATCAGTCTTTATTTTTCATGCACTTTAAAAACATTATTGTTAGTTCTGCAAATACGCTGTATTCATCTATTTGATATGCCGTATCCACAATCTGACCCGTATTTAGTTTGTTTTAGTTTAGTTTAAATTAACCGTAGATACAAAGATAGGAATGCACCTGTTTTTCCTATATTTTACACAGGACCTCATGAAGGAAATATCGACGAATATTGGTAGAGAATTTACAAATCTGGAAATCTTGAAGTGTTGGAGTCTTGAAACCTCAAGACGGCTGTTCAACACACGATCTTGCTCATAAACACAACTTGGAGAATCTACCGAGCAAATATCAGGGGAGTTTATCATTCTAATTCTTTTTAAATTCCCGTATTTAATGTTTTACATATACAACGAGGACGTTATATAATTCAAGTGGGGGGTGGAATTAGAATGTTTACTTGTCCTATTTTTCATAATAAAAGGCTTAAATTATGCTCAAATTTAAAAAAATTTCAAGCATACTTTTGTGAAATTACATGTTACATAACCTACACACAATAACCCTTGATAGATATTGTGAGTATTTACCTTTTTCCCGTTTCCCAAATTAATGTTTTTAACCCAAAATTCCATAAAATATGAGTGTGTCGGTGATGTTGTACACTTTAGAACTTGGCTTGGTATATCACTCGAGACCACAGTGATGAGTACTATGGATTTAGATTGAGTAACTTGTTAAAATTGGTAAATTTTAGGATTACAACCAAATCGCCTATACATGTTGTTTATTAACTAACTACACCGGTTAGTTAACATCCTATTTAAACTCTTCCACTCTCTCATCTCTTAGAGTGGATGATTACTTGAATAACCCCGTAGAGCCAATCACTTTTGGATATTTACACAAAGTACTTGTTTCGTTACACCCTTACACCTTAACCTACCCTGTTAGATTAAGGTTGAATGTTAATTTACAATTTGCTAGTTGCTTAATGTGTATAAGTTTGATGTCCCGGTCTTATGTCAATTTTCTATCTTTGGTGCGGTTGGAAATTTGCACATTGCAAATGGGAATGTATATTAGTAGTCAAAGCTCATGTGATTTTACTACATTCACAATTAATGGTGAATTCGAAGAACAAAGAAATTACCGAAGGAATTATCCGGAATTATTATGATCGTGAAGATGGTGAAACTACACCGAGATTTGAAATGTTTGTTTAAAAAAAGAGGAAGAGAGAAAGAAAGTTTAAAGATAATCGTTTCGCGAAAGAGCATTACCGAAGGAATTATATGAAGGATCGATTATTCGTTGATACGTCAAGGAAAATCAACGATGTAGAGTATTGTACAAAGTGGAAGATATCGCCACTTACCTTGTAGAGTATGTAAAGTTTTGGGATGATTGGGAAGTTGACCATTATGGGAACGCCAACTTAGGTTGTTGTTTTTTATTTATGATCAAGACGTTGTAAATAGTAGTGTCTTTGTCATAATAACAGTCAGGAAAATAAGTGTCTAGCAACTTTTATCTTAGTCTTAATCTATTTATTTCTTGATTTTTATTTAACAACAATTTACTTCCCTCTCACCTAATGATTAGCCTCTGGTTTTACGCGAACAACGATTCATACGAACATGCATGTCTATCCTGGCGTTCCAGGTGTGTATACATGTCTTGTACCTTGTTGGTTTACGACTTTTGGTGAAAGTTAGAAGGTTCCTACCCTATTCATCCTAACCGTTGGTTAAATTCGAATGGGGATGTGATCGAACACACGTGTCTATCCTGGCATTCCGAGTGTGTATGTGTGCTTCAGCTGCCTTGTTGGAGTGGTACTTCTGGTGAAAGATTGTAGAATGATCAAATCGTACGCCTTTCCATACAAAAAACCTATATCTACCTTTATAAACTTGTTACTCCTTAGCTTTAGTGGTGGAGATGTGTATCCTTGACAAGTTTATGATAGAATACTCGTCACGACCGAGTAATTGAGCGAATTAGTTACATGTTACCACATAGGTTAGTTGAGTGATTTGAGTGTTTTCATCTTCCTATTTCATGAGGTGTTTGGTTGTGTACTTGTAATAAATCGAATAAATGCTTTAACAGAAAATATCCTTAGGGATATATTTTTGTAAACTTCTAAAGGCAATTGAGGACAAGTAGGATTCAAGTAGGGGTGATTATGTGATGACAGCAAATAAGTTATTTTAATGCATCGTTTATCCTACGGTATTAACCCATTTGGAATAGTTATTGCAAAGAATTGTTACTTAATCGTTTATATTTGAGAATTGCAATAATTATGGAGTAATTGGTGAAACATAGCAAAAGGCGTGCATTCTGGAGCTTAAATGAAGATATTTTGAAGATTACTATTCTGGGGGGGAAGACCATTACCCCCGAATCTATCAAAAAAGAACGACGTATCCTGATTGCATCTCACTAAAGACCACGATGATTATATAGATCAAATGTACGCCGTATCCAGAGGACACAATACGCCGTATTCAAGATATGGAACCAATATAATATTCTAGAAGATATCAAACGTGGTCCTTACTCCAAGAAATCCCCAATACGCCGTATCCAACCCATTAGATACGTCGTATTGAACCGAATTCTAAACATTATAAATAGAAAACTCAAAAACAAGTTATAAGTGTGCTAAATCATATTCTTGATACCTAAACCACAAAATTTGATTTTCAAAAGAGAAAAAGAGTAGAAGAGGTCGAGCAACGTATTCAATTCCATAGGAGACGTCGTGTAATTCCATATACTTTAGTAATCCACTGGTACAAAAAAACTGTATTAGTCACTCCAAAAATGTGTGCACGCTTTATGATATAGTGCTTAATTACACATACATTTACTAGGAAAAAAGTTGTTTAAAAGACTAAAAAAATTCCAAGAATACATTGTTATTTGTGTGTTTTGCATTTGTATTGTGCTTGGAACGGATACCTAAGAATAGGACAATAACGATGCCAAAAACGACAAAACAAGCACCTGAGAATGGAAAAGAGCGTGAAAACCCAAAAAGTCAAAGTCAAAGTCAACCAAAAAGTCAACCAAGTCAAAGTCAAAGACGAAGCCGAAACTAAAGAATACTTAATGGGCCCACCCGCACCCATCTAATGGGCCGGGTCAACCCATTAAGGTATTACATGAAGACCAAAAATAAGTTAAAGCCCATGGCCTTTTTAACTTATAACAGCCCAAACACATAACCAGCCAATACACTAATCTGTTAAACTCCAATTCGTCCACAATGACTGTGGTTTTTGCCAACCGACAAGTATATAACTTCAGGGACTAAAGTTGTTAGATTCGCAAACATGTACACCACAAAGGACGATCCGTGTAACACAACCATACAAGCCGAGGGACCAAAAGTGTTAATTCTACAAACCTTTAACCCTGTTATTACCAAAACAGTAATACAAACAAAAAAACCATTTTTGGCACCAAATTACTATATCTGGTGTCTTAACCTCTTGGTCCTGCACGACAAAACTAAACCTATCACCATCCCAACTCAACCCCACATCACATGGGCCAAAAATCCACCTTGGCAATCCTAAGCTTTCCCATTCGTCCAAGGGATGAAGACAAAAATAAAGGGTTGAGATCAAAGAACTTGGAGAGCACACAAGACAGATAGCTGGGATGATTTTGGACTTCTCCTCACATAAGAAACACACTCTTGTTTCTCCTCACACAGAAAACACACTTAGACCATTTTTAATATTGTCATTTAAATTTCTGTCATTTTAATTTAAAGCATTGTAATCCTTTTTCCAGTTAATGAAAGTTTAAGTGTATTTTCTTTAATCATTGTCATTTACATTAATAGTCATTTAAATACTGTTTTAAGCTCTTATACAAGCTTTTGAATCATTCAAAGCTTATATACAAGCTTGTTTTCAATTCTGTCCTAAATACCAAAAATCACAAAAATCTGTCAAAAGCATTGGAGCATGGTATATCAAGGATGGCCATGGTTTTAGAGCTTCTTGGGAAGCATTAGGTATGTTTGTAGGTACTCAAATTCAAAGAAAAAGCTAAAGGAACTTGTAAGTTCTTTAAATTCATTTTCTTGTAATTGCACTGTAGCATTGCTTAATCCTGCTTATTACTGTTTGCTTTCCTCTGCTTATTTATATTGTCATTTGTTATTTGAAGTTTCATTATTGTTCTAGTTATCTTGTTTCATTGTTTTTATATAATTCTGTCTTAAAAAGCTTGTTACTGTTTGATTCATCAATCTACTTGTTAGTGCTCATTTCCTGTTTCCAATTGATTATTTGATCTTCTTTAATCTTAGTCTATATCTGTTTTCATATAACTCCTTAAATCAGCTTATTAGTTGTAAAAATTGCAAATCCAGTGATTAAAGGGGTGTTTGGTTTAAGGTATAAAATGGGTCAAAATGGTGCTTTCATTGGTTTGGGTCACTTAGCCAAGTCTAACAATTTCATTTGAGGTTATTCAACCTGTTTTATAAGGTTGTCTAGGCTTAAAATTCACTTTTAAGGTTTCAAGTAGTCATAACTGAAATCGGTGGATTTCTAGTTTGATTATTCAGCTTATTAGTTAAGATTTGATTAAGTGTTTGTTTTTGTTGTTTTCATGTTTGTTTTTAATCATATATGCAGTAGTATAGGTTTTGTTTAAGTGCATTTGCCTTGTGGTTTTTAGTTCAAAATCTGTCATAGTTTGTTAATGTAATTTTCTAAGTTAAAAGTCCATTTTCAAAGTTAAAATTAGGATAGTTAAATTTGTTTTTAGACTCTGAATTTTTGAGCATAAGCTCACTAGTTGTCAATTTCTATCTGCTTTAGCTTAGTTTAGCTTTTAGACTTATTTTTCTAGCTTATTGATAGGGCTGCAAAAGCCAGTTTTTTTTCTCTTACAAAAACCAAAAAAAAAATCAACAGCTGGTGAGTAAAAACAGCCCTTTTCACAAGCCTTTTTAGGGCTTATTTGATTTTCAAATTCATTTGTATTTGCTGATTTTAGAAGCCCTTAGGACAATCTTTAAGCTCATGTAAGCCTTATGGTCATAAGGTTCTGATTGAGGGCTTAAAAATAAGCCCAAAAGTGCCCCTTGGCTGTTTTGATTAACAGTTTTAACCCAAAGTAGCTTATTTGCTTATTTGAGTTTTTGGCTTATTGAACTTACTTGAATTGTGCTTATTCTTGCTTGTTAGGTTAGTTTAAATCCCTGTTAGCTTATCAGACTTAGGTTGGAGCTTATTAGAGCTTATTGGTTCTTCTAGTTTAAATTTTTTAGTTTTTTAGCCTTTAAGTATTTGTGTCATTTCAGCATTAGTTTAGCTTATTTTCTTAGCTTAATTTTGTTCCTTAGTGCTTATTAAATATAGCTTATCATCTGTTTTTAGCTTAATTGTTTTTTCAAATGCTTATTTAGTTTAAAAAATACAAAAAGTTTAGCCATTTTAACTCATAGCTTAGTTTAGCATTCTGCCAAGCTTTTTGAGCTTATTTCTAATCTTATTTCTAAGTTTTAAAAATTTTGTTTTCACAAAAGTTGCTTATTTTTTGCTTATTTAAAAAGTTAAAAAAAGGGCAAAAAGGGGAAGGTGAAAGTCCAAGGTGAGCAGGGCTCGAACCCTGGACCTCAACACCCTCAACCCTCTTATAACACACACTCTACCGCTGCGCCCTTGGGACTTTTTCGTTATAGTCCCAAGTGGTTTTGTATTTAAGGGCTTTTTAGCCCATTTAGCTTATAAGCTGTTTTAGCTTATTTAACAGCTTATTTGATAAGTTGTGTTACCCATTTTATTTTTCTTAGATCCAGCACTACTCAAGCTACTTTTTGTAATTTTTTTAGATTTTTTATAATCCGTTTAGTATTTTTTATATTTAATTTAGATCAAAATCGTTTTTAATTCATAAAAAATTATAAAAAAGTCAAAAAAATATAATTCTTTTTTTTAAAATTTTCTTTTATCAAATAGGACTTAGGAAAATTAGATTTGCCCTCGTAGGGTTAAAATTCTAGAGTTTGGTTTTTTAAAGAACGGGATTTGAATCCCGTTCTCGTTTTCTTTGTTCTTTAACTTTAAAAGCTCTCGTTTTAGGATTTTCTTTAATTTTTCTTATAATTTAGTCATTTAAGATTAGGAAAAGTTAAAAAATCATTTTAGGATTAAATTTTGATAATTTAGGTTTTTAAGTCGCATTTTTACGTCCCGTTCACGTTTTTAATTTCGTAATTGCTTTAGTTTTTAGTTTAGCTTGCCTTTTAATTGCTTTTTCCTGTAGATTTAGAAATCCCAATCAAATATTTGTTATTCAAACATCAAATGTCAAACCGACTTTCGACTTTCCATTGCACGCCTCGTCGGGAAACGACCCGGGTAGGTTTTTAGGGTTTTGCTTTGGATAAAAGTGAAATCTTTTGAAAGCCTCACGGAATACTTACTTATCTCTCTTATTATTGATCTTATCCTTATTACGTATTTATATTATATATTTATTATATTTATATATACTAAAAATGACGAGTCAATTTTTGGCGCCGTTGCCGGGGAGGAGTGTATACGATTGTCGTTTCAACGTTTGACAATTAGTGCTTTGAAGATCCTTCCTTGTGAAGTTATTTTCTTTATAAAAATATAAAAATACAAAAATATTTTTCATTTTCTTTTATTAGTATATAAAAACAAGAAAAATCAAAAACATAAAAACATTGTCTTTAAATAATAAAAATCATCATCAATATAATGCTCTCAACTTGAGCATTATCATAATAAGTTCCCAAACAAAAGATTAAAACTTGCCTTTGTGTCACTTGTGAAGTACGGCTCACCTTTAAGAGATTAACAAACTATAAGAGGGGTATAAGGAGGGTTGTTCCGAGGAACTACGACCCGAAAGGAGAAGGTTTTTAATAGCTTCGCGCTTTCCCGCTCCTCCGCTCCTTTGTGCGTTTTTCTTTTAGAGAGCTACCGTGAAGCAAGTTGATTATTGGTTTAAGTTATTCGGTCTCATTTTGTCCTTTAATAAAATATGTTGTTTAAAAAACTCGAAAAACCAAAAATAATCTCCTTTAACCTCTTTGCCATTTAATTCTTCTTCTTATCCCTCTATATTGTTTAATTCTTATGGCGTCACTCGATTATCGTTTGAATCCTATTTACACGATTAAAGAATGTTCGTCTTGTGGAGCTTTGTACAATAAATCATGTGGTTGTTCTAAAGGGGGTTTCGTAGACAAGTTTGTTCGTGATCCTAATAAAACACCCGACTCGTCTCAACGACCCCCTCATACCATATCAACCAATCAATTCATCAACTCAACAACAAATCATTCCATCACCTCCACAACAAAGCTATGAACCACCAGTTGTTCCATAACAACCACTTGCACAGTCAACATAACTTGATTCAGGATTTGTCGTACCATCATTTCTTTCAATAAATGATCCAATAGCTAGTCTCAACAAAGCTACGGTGTTTCTCAGTACAGCTATTAGCACAAGATTTCCACCAACAAACAACCAACTCAGAACTTTGTCTAATCTAAGAACTCAAGAAACCATTCAAGATGGACGAGTCACAGTTCAGAATGTTCAAGGATGACATTCTTAGGGTTATGGGGTCAATACATGAAATGGTAAAGCTACAGGAACATGAGTTATCAACACTATTGGAGATGTGAAGGCAAATCAACCAAGGGTAATCAGGTGTTACATTTGCAAAGGTGAAGGTTATATTGCTAAGCAGTGTACTACAAAGAAGAGGGTGAAGGACTCAGAATGGTTTAAAAAGAAGATGTTACTTGCTCAAGCATAAGAAGCCAACGCTATTCTGCAAGAAAAGCAACAAGATTTTTTGGCTGATGGTTTAGAAGATTTCGATTCAGATTGTGATGATCTTCAGCTTAACACAACATCAATCTTCAAGGAAGATCATATAGATGCATTTGATTCAGACTGTGATGAAGAACATGCTGCAAGTGCAATCTCCATGGCACGACTTTCTCTTGCAGGATCAGTCAATGGAGATGATGTTAATCCAACTTATGATTTCGACATACTCTCTAAGGTACCTTATTACGACACTTATCATGAGACTGATATGCCCAATCTTGTTGTTTAAGAAACAGAATATTCTGAACATATAATTTCTAATAATGATTCATATGATGAACTTACGAGTAACAACAATGTTATCTCTTATGCTGAATATATGGTTACTATTGAAACTGACGCTGCTCAAAGTGTTCCTTCTCCTGAACAAAATAATAATAATGCTATGATATTGTCTGTAATTGAACAAATGCAAAGTCAAGTAGAATGATGCAACACGTTATATCAAGAGACTAAAAGTGTAAATGAATCGTTGTCCAGTGAGCTTGAAGGATACAAATAAAAAGTCAAAGTTTTAGAAGAAAGACAAAATTCTAAAAAAATTTCACAGAAAGAGAAGAGGATTTAGATTCTCAAATGCGAGGAATAATTAATGATTGTAATAAAAAAGTTTAAGCTTTTGAAAAACAAGTATTTGTTCAACGAAAACAATTTGAGATTCTATCTAACATGCATTCCTCCCTGAAAAAATATTTTGAAACTTTCAAAAAGGAGTCAACTGAAAAACAAGATAAGTACATCGATGAGATCTTGGTTTTCGAAAAGGCTAAGAAAAACCTTGAAAACATTGTTTACAAAACGGGTCAAACTGTTCAAACAATGCACATGTTAACCAAACCTTAACGATTTTATGATAATACTCACAAAATAGCTCTTGGTTATCAAAATCCTTTGTATCTTCGTTAAGCTCAACGGAAACAACATGTGTTGTATAATGCCAATGTGTTAGCTGAAAGACATGATCCTATTTTTGTGTGTGATTCTGAAGAAACATTGATACTTGCTGAAGAGAGTTGGTTAAAAATGAAAGAAAAAAAACAAGAAAATGATAATAAACTAATTGATTACACAAAACTGAATAAACTCTATGAGTATTAGGTTCTACAAAAATAGTTGTCTGCAAAACAAGTCTATTGGTCACATGTTTCAAAACCAACTCCAACAATGTCAGTTGTCAAATTAACACCATCAAAAGTATTTCCTAAGAAACTTTCGACAACTAGTTTGGTCAAAGAGTCAATTCAACAAGTTAATAGTCATCTTGACAAATTTGATATTTGCATCAAAGACCAAACTGTTATCTATGGTATTCATTATGGAAGTTGGGGAGTGAGTCACATTAAAGATGCTTACGAAGAAGAAGTCATACCATTTGTTAACAATCTTAGAGAATCTTTCAAACTTTTTGAAAAGGGAAGAGGTTAATGAAATGAAAGCAATTTTCAAACAAATAAAAGACGTGGTAGACGAATGTTGTGTGAAAAAGAAATACTTTGAGATTGAGAAGAAACAACTTTTAATCAACAATGACCGATTCTTGGAAGAAAATATCTCATGTGATGTTCTGTGTACATTATTGCGATCTTTACATAGAGTTTATAATTCTGATAGTTGTAAAAATATTGAAATTGAGCTTTTGAATCAACAAGAATCGAACAAGTCATTTAACGAGCTATCAAAACTTTTTGCAAAACTTGAGGAATATTGCATTTCTCTTGAACTTTTGCAGCATAATAAAGAGAAAATAATTTGTGATGAATCTTGGAAAATACATGATTCTTCATTGATTACAAAAATTAATAACAAATCTTTTTAGATAAATGATCTAAAAGCTCAATTGTAAGAAAAATCAATTGTAGTTAATGAGTTGAAATGACTGTTAACTAAATTGAAAGGAAAGAGTCAAGTGACTCCATGTGAAACAAATCTTGATTCTAGGTTTCAGAAACTTGATGATGAGAACGTGTCACTAGCTTTTATGGTTTCATCTTTAGTTAAGGAAAGAGAACATCTTAAGTTAGTTTACAAAAATCTTTATGATTCAATCAAGCAGACACGGGCTCAAAATAAACTTAAAACTGAATCTTTGCAACAAAAACTTAATAACCTGATTTTTGAAAATGCCAAGTTAAGAGCACACTTACAAGCAAAGTTTTCTGAACCTAACCAGAATCAGAATGGTTCAAGTGTGAACACTAAGTTTGAAAAACCTCCAACTTAAAGGCATACAACTCAGTTTATTCCTAAAGTTGTTGAGAAAAATGATTTATCAAAAACAATCACTTCACACTTGCATACCAACAAGATAATTGAGAAATGCACAAAAGTTCTTACCTCATGTCTGCTTAGGATTGAGTCTGAAATAATCAATGCATACTTTAAGAGCAATAAGGCCGTGCATCGAGATTATCTGAAAGTCACTAAAGAGCACGTAACAACACTACAAGAACTATTAGAACAAGCTAGAGTATTAAAAACTTTAGATGAAAATCTAGTCTATGCTTGTAAGTTTGCTGAGTGTATTCGAGATCTGTTAGTGTATGTTAGTGCCTCTTGTCCTTTCACTCAAAGCGGGAATGAAAAGTAGGTTCCTGCAACAATTAGTAGAAAGAACAATAAGCCTTACGTACATACAACCAAAACAAACCAAACAGTTGTTAATGACACACACAAGCTTGTAGAAAAATAAGACACTCAAAAGACTGACAACACTTTGTTGCCTTTTATAGGAAGAGTATGCTATAGTAATGCTAGCGGATCAAAGCCTAAGAGCAATACAAAGAATGATAGGATCCAGCGACCATCAAGTAGGAGCCAGAAGAATAAAGTAGAAGCCCAACTTAGGAAGTTTAAGTCTAGTTCGAATAAAAACAATCATGTTTCAAAGTGTAATGCGAATGTTAATAATGTTGCTTTGTTAAAGAATTCTAAAAATGTTTGCTTATCATGTAATGAATGTTTGTTTTCTGCAAATCATGATGCTTGTGTTGTTAAATATCTTAATGATGTGCAAAAACGTAAAAAGGCTAAATCTGTCAAACAAAAAGAAAAGATTCTATAGAAACCAACTAGAAGAGTTTTTACCACTATAGGACATAGATGGGTACCAATAGGAAGAATACTTAGTATTGAAGGAACAACGTCCCTCCTTACCAAAATCACTCCTGCCACTATAGTGCCTATAGTAACTAGATTTCAAACCATATGCATTCCAGCAGTAGCACCTAATGCTGAAACACGAATGAGATATTCCATTTCTAAGAACTCCCTCATAAGAGCTCATATAAATACCTATGGTCATCCATTCAATAAGACCAATTTTGCTCTTGCAAGAAATTTTGAAGTTCCATCCAAGAAGTTTAGATTTCTAACGGTAACCTAGGATTGCTAATAGTTTAGAACCCGATTAAAAGTTGGGGTTCCAGAATCTTGTATATATTTCCATTTTTCTTTGTTCTTTTTGTGTAGATTGTAAAAATTGTTCTTTTGTACTTAGACTCTAGTTGTTCAAAGCACAAGACTGGACAACGCGACAAGCTCATAAATTTTGTTTACAAGTTTAACAGTATTGTCAGATTCAGCAACGATCATTTTGCAGCTATTATGGTTTATGGTGATTTGCAGATTGGGAATATTATGATTTCACGGGTTTACTACGTCGAAGGACTTGGTCATAATCTATTCTTCGTTGGGCAATTCTGTGATTCAGATCTTGAAGTAGCATTCAGAAAACACACTTGCTTTGTACGTAACTTAGTAGGTGTGGATCTACTCTCGAGGTCTCGTGGTTCTAATCTTTATACAATCTCAATGGAAGAAATAATGAAGTCGTCCCCGATTTGTTTACCCTCTAAAGCCTCAAAGACAAAATCTTGGTTATGGTACTGTCATATGTGAACTTCGGAACTATTAATCAGATTGCGAAACAAGTTTAGTTTAAGGCTTACCCAAGTTGAAGTATGCTAAAGATCACTTGTGTTTAACGTGTCAATATGGGTTCAAGTAAGAAAGAATCCCATAAACCCAAACCTGAACAAAGTACGAATCATAAGCTTTATGTGTTGCACATGGATTTGTGTAGGCAATGATTATTCTCGATTTACATGGGTGAAGTTTTTGAGAACAAAAGACGAGACTCCAGAAGTGCTAATCAAAATTTTAAAACAATCAAGTAAGTCTACAAGCAACGGCGAGATATCTTCGCACAGACAATGGCACAGAATTTGTAAATCAGACTTTAAGGTCATACACAGAATATGTTGGTATCACACACCAAACTTCATCTAACAACTGTCAAGCTCAAGTTAACAACCGTTGGAGTTTTTTATAAACGCCTTTGACTAAATTTACTTGTGTTAAGTTATTTTGTGCTTGTCGGGTAATTTTGGGCTTGGATTGTCTTTTTTATTTAGAATCCTTGTTTTCGAACGTTCCTTTGACCAAAAATCCATATTTTCAGGTTACTATTTAACCTCGTACTTTTACTATTTATTTTAATTTCACATATATTAACTTTTACGGGTAACCGGATAGGTTAACCCGCGTTCATCGTTATACGTACCGCCTCTGCACCTTAGCCTTATAAACACCCATACTTAACAATTTAATTATTAAAAATACTCACCATATCACACCTCATGGGACACTTGTCCCATGAGTGAAACACCTAAGGCATCATTAGGGACACTTGTTCACAACACTTGCATGGTTAAACACCTTAACACCTATTTTCCATTCATTTCATTTTTATAGTTAAATCACACATACACCTCTCCCTCCTCCTTGTCTTGTCGTACCTCACACCACCACAAACACACCATCAACTTGATATTTTACTAGTTCATTTCATCATAGTTTGAAGGTATAGGGTTCCTTGCAAGAATCCTTGATTTGTTCACCATAAACATCACCAATACCCTCATTTTATTGGGATTAGATTAAGTACTAGTATGGGTTTACTTGAAGATTTATAAGGGTTTTTCATGAGTTTTGGTGAGTTAAAGAAAGGGTATAAAGATATAAGTGTTGTTTTGGAAGCTTGGGAAAGTTGTATTTGGTGATTTTAAATTAGTAGTACTCTTGTTTTTATTTGTCTCACCATCATCATCTTTGTAAGGAAACATATAATTATGTATTTTTATACTTTTTATATTGCATATCACTATTATTTATTTTCAAGTTTAAGTATTGTACTTGGTAAATAAAACAAGAAAAACTATAAAAATCATGTTTTTATAAACTATGTTTCTGTGACAGTTTTGATCAGTAGCTGAATGAATTATTAGGAAAAATCAATAGACTTCTGGACTTAGGTAAAAAATATGTAGTTATAGGTCTATGTCTTAGCTTCGATTCTCCGGGTGGCACACGTCGTAACGATGCCCGATTAATTAATTAGAAAATAAACGATAAAAGTGTGTCATATTTGCACACCAGATTTCAATCAATAAAAACTCATAAACTTTGAATAGAACCCCCTATTCAAGTAAAAAGAGAAACTGTAGTAGACATCTTAAATTAAACATGGCGATTCGAATCGGCCCAAACAGACTTGTAGTTTAGGATTTACGGCATTTTTCATGTGACTGTTTTGGACTGAAAATAAACAGCCACGGTACTTAAGGGCGTTTTAGTCATTTGGCACCTTTTATATAAAAACTAAAGTGGTAGGACCTACATATTAGTTTAGTAGACTCGAATACCTTTCCATGGTCATAAAAACCGAGTCGTGACTACTTACGGTTTAGGAGAGACTGTCGTCTAAAGTCGGGATAAAATCTGAAACATGTTTTTGGGCTTGTAAATATTAAAACCTTGTCATAAATTAGCTCAATTATTTTATGGACTTTTAAATGCCAAGTACAATGCTATACTCAACATAAAACTTTATATAAATTCATTTGCATACATACCCATAATATTTATAAACCTAAGACGCAACGTTATTTTAGGATGCTTTTAGGATTTCGTGGCTTTATATATATATAAATATATATATATTATATATATCTTAATATAATATATATATATACTATATATATATATATATATATTATATATATATATATATATATATATATATATATATTTTTATTACTGTAAATAACCCCAAAATCACAACAACGCAGCGGAATACCACTTGGGGTGCTACTTCATCGTTCATACACACAAGTTACAGAAAATGACATTAAAAAAGATGTTTAATAAAAAATGTCACATTCGATTATTTTTATAAAATATCAAAGTTACATAGGTCCCAATAATTTCCTTTTAACAAAAGTTACAAGCATTCAAACATGACTCAATTGTATAATTAAAGATAAATGGTTATCAAATGTGAAGAAAACCAAGTCCTTAATGTTTTGATATCCGTGCTACTCGAATGCTCCCAATGCTCAGCTAGCAATATAATAACCTGAGAAAATACATGCAAAAACGTCAACAATATTTTTGGTGAATTCATAGGTTTAAGTAAAAGCAGTATTGAAATAGTTTAAGTAATATTTCAGTAAGAAAAGTAGCGTTACAACGTTTTAATGTATTATTTCTGAAATCCAAGTAGTGATTCAATAAGTCAAGAAATGTTTAGTAGCGGACCACAAGGTTTAAGATCAGCCAACGACAGTATTTCATAGTATCATTCAACGTTACCGGATTGAGCTCATGACACTGAAACCTTGACGGTAATGCATATCATATTCATTCTTGTTTGCCCATGAAGTAGGTATTATTGCCTTATACCTAAGATTCTCAATACAAATTGTCCGTTGATAGGTAGGGTGCTCGAAAGAATTCGATTCATACCCCTGGATAGGGTTGTCAAACCCAATAGATCTATTAATTGTACTAGCGTTCACCCCTACAAGGTGATTAACGGTTCATGAAATTAAGGACTTTGGCAATGGCGACTCGTGCAGATAATTTCATAATCGGGTCAGGCATACCCTTCCAGCACTTGTGTCCCATTTAAAACAAGCAATGTGTTCAAAACTCACAGTTTCATAAATAGATAATCAATGATCTCAAATTGTGTAGTAAGCAAATCAAGCTTTAGTAAATTCATGAGTAAACAACCATGTATCATCCATGGTTCAAAAGTAATATAGTAAACAAGTAAGAGCTTTAGTAAAAACGTTCATGTAATGCTTATGTGGTAGAAATCAATAGGTTTACTTAGTAAAACAAACATGTATTCTCACCCTAAAAATAGTTATGAAAACCATTAAAAAGAGAAAAGGTGGGGCTATGAACACACCGAGAAGCAAGAAGATCAGAAGTAGATAAATCTTTGGATGATAGAAAAGTACTTCTAAGCACCACCTAGAAGACGTGACACCACTTAGTAGAATAAAGAGATCAATACGTAAAAACAAATCACATGATCACGAGATATGTTTCCGAGATATGCATGGCATTGCATTATGACTTAATCAAAGTATTCTCATCCCTTAATTGGTATACAACCTGAGTTTATATCTAATTAAACACATACTAAGTTTCGCTTATTAACTCTTGTTTTACTAACGTGTTTATATAGTTTTTATAATTCACAAAAAGACGTAAAAATCTAGATTCTGGATTTAACCCAACCTGATGGATCTATATCTCCTAATCCGTAAAGGCTATGAATACGAGGTTTTCGCCCTTGGAATGAAATTTGAGTCTAGTTTATAGAATGTAAGGCCTCATCATCTAATTAGTTTTAAATCAATAGCAAATGACAATTTAGTACCTAACTACCCAACCAGAGTTTTTACAAAACTGAAACACCCTTATGGAAACATCCATAAATCCTAAACCATGATAGATATTGAAATGAATCCTTTTGGATATGTTAGATATATGAGTCTACTACTGGAATAAGTTTTCCTTTCCCACATTTAAGAGCATTAACCTGGTGTTTAACATGTTTTCCAAACGGTGTTCCAGAATCGACTAGATTCTGTAAAACGGTCGTATCTCACTCATCCAGAAGAGATACAAAACTATCCAAATCGCCACATGAAGCTTAGAACTATATCTATCCAACCATTTAATTTAATGATAGGCTCCAGACCAAAAATATTTAGAAAAATCCACGTTTACCTACTGATCTAAAACTGCACTTATATTCTACCTCTAAATCAATTCAAAACTCATTCAAATCACCATTTAACCTAATGCAATGCCAATACATACCTTATAAACATATTCCATAATCATCAAACCTCATGATTATAATCAAATCAAAACCAAACATAATAAGAACATGCATGTTCATAAAAATCAAAAGCAAACACATGCACTAATCAAAAATTAAATTAACACAAAAGGGTTTTAAAAATTACTTACAACCATAATGGAGACCAACAAAGAGATTAAAAATCTTTTCTTCCTTTCTTTTCTTGTTTAGCCGAATCCCAAAGAAACAAACCCACATAAACCCTAACTTTTCCAACTTCAAATCTTGTTTATAATTGCTTACACACAATCCCTTAATACTTCAATTGTTCCCAATTTAATAAAAACCCAAAAATCAAGAATCTAATAAAAATCAAGGATTTGTGAAAATTTGAGGCATATTGACGTTTGTTTGAAAAAGATGATGTGGTTTTAGTTTAGGGATGATTTGGGAGTGATGGGAAGTGTTTTCTTGAAGTTTTAGCAGTGGTGATGGTGGTTTGGGGTTATTTGCCGTCGAACAGAAGAGAAGTGAAGAGAGGAGTCGAATTTTTTTTGTTTGTGCGTTTATTATGGTCTTTTTTTATAAAAGGGAAGAATATCTATTTATACAAATCCAAACCTTGTTTGTATCGGTATATATATAAAAATAATAATAATAAGGGTGTTTGTTCAAGCTTAATAACCGGCCCCCCTCTTTGGGATGGGCTTGGTTGGGCTTTTTGTTTGGTAAATTTTTGTATCACTTTGTTTTCGTGCCCAATAACCTATTTAACTCGTTATTTGTTATAAAATCGCTATATTTGACGCGGTTTTGGCCAAACACGAATAAAAGATGAAAAAAAATAAAAATAAAATAAAATAATCTCTCATGGCTAAGTATGACTTTCATTGATTTCTCGATCGACAAAACGGATAACTTAAATTGTAGGATTCGCGAGAGTTTTAAAATTGACGTTTTAATAAAAATCGAATAAAATAATAAAAATAAATTATTTAAAATTTAGAGAATAATTATAAGTTCGGAATAAGTAGTGACCTTAAATATGAGGTTTTACATCCTCCCCTCTTTACGGGAGCGCCGTCCTGGTACTCAATTCGCCTTATTCGTCTATGGTTTACTTATGAAGAGATGAGGAAATGCTCATGTCCTCATCGAGGTTTCCAAAGAAAATTGAATTAACAAAAGTCAAAGCATCAAATATATGCAATGAGCATGAGCGAACGGATTGAATGTCGTGAGAATTCTTAAAAAGGAATGATTAAATACATGACTAAAAAAAAACCCATTAGAACAAAGAATTTAACAAGTCATCAATTCTTGGAAGTGGTATGTGGTTCATTACTATTAGCTTATCAAGTTCGCGGCGGGCGATACACCTTCAAAAAATCCATATAACAAATTACGAGTTGAAAGGAGTTCATAGACCAAAGAATGATTCGTACGGATGAACGCACGCTATGTCGAATACACATAAGTCCACTCATTCACAATTCGTCACTTACATAAAGAGGCGTCCCAATCCATGTAAGTAAAGAATTATGAACTTATGGTTCGGCGGTTTATAATTTCCTTATTCAAATGAAGAAGCGTCCCAATTCATTTCAATAAGATGATTATAAATCATCCTACTTAAGTATGACCGACACAAAACCAAATATCAAAACAAGACCAAAAGCTACATTAAGTAAAAAGGGTGTCTCCTTGACGGCATGATTCTTCAAAATCATAAGAAGTAACGAGAAGAATAATGAGACGCTAGACAATCTAATTCCAATGTAAGTGCCAAAAGACGACACGATCCAATGTGACAAGATAAAGTAGTACTCACATCGAATGGAAGACTTCAAAACAATAGATTATGAAGCAATATATGTCATTCAAAAGCATAAGAAGAATGTTCAAGCTTGAAGTCAAATGATAAGATAACTAATGGAATTGACAAAGTACACCGAATGTCAATATCATCAAATGGAAATAAAGTAGCGTAAATGATTCAGAGATCACCGCATCGCTTATAAAATATTGAAGTAAAAGAACTTATTAAGACGCACCATAGTGCTATGCGCATATGTAATAATTAATATCACATAACAATTCTGCCCTTGTTCGATTTAATAGACCTTTATCTCAACATCCGCAATAGGTATAAACATGAGGTTTTCGCCTCAGACAAGCCATTAGACTCTAGTTTACTGAGATTAAAAGATATTTAATTCAAAATGTTCAGATCCTAAGTGGAATTATCATTTTACCTTCATGTGCCAAATCTAATTATTTAAAACATTTTCTTGCTCTACCATTTTTAGCATAATTCTCATTTTATAACTCCGTTTGACCCAAACTAAGTTTATCTAATTCCTACATGTTTGGCTTGAAAAATGAGGTACTTAATATGAAAACATCTAGACATAAATTCATTTGAAAATCTGGGTACAATTTCTATTAGTTTCGCCATTTTGGTCGTAACTCATTCATCCGGAATGATTAAGGCTCTATCCAAAGAACCAAATGGTCCTCATATGTTGTAACCTTCACCCATGTAAAAACCCAGTGGTCTTTAGTTCAAAAATTATTCGTTACAAGCCAAACAATCTGTCTAGTGATTTTTGGGTACATACTAAGTTTGTTTCCATGGTTTTGGTCGTATCTCGACCATCCGAAAGAGTTGACGTTTCATCCAACTCGACACTAGGACCTGAGATATTAACCTATTCATTCATGTAAATAACCAGTAGGCTTTAAGCAAAATTTTCCCCATTAAAACACCAACTATCTGTTGGTCACCCATTTGGACTAGTTTCTCTAATTTGGGCGTAACTAACTCACCCGAAGGAGTTACGGCTCCATCTAAAGCCCCACATACACCTTGTATGTTGAATTACCCAACAAAGTACTATGGTCACAGACCTCAAGCTAAAGAAATTTATTCGACTTCACACTAACTTTACTCGAAAGTTCCAAAAATAAACGAAAGTAACCATAAATAGTCAACACTTATATGAATTACTCTTATATATATATAGATGGCGATGATCCTGAAGATAAGCGTAATAATTTGAGAATAAAGTAGCTCATATATGTACAACTATCCTTATATAATACAAGTATTAACGTTTGAGGGAGAAAATAAGAAAGCAGGAAGTACGTGATAGTCGGAGTGGTCAATATATAACCGACCGATATAAGGAAAATAGTATGACGTCATAAAATAGACGTAAGAGGGTGAAATCATAACCAAGTATTATATACTAATTATTAATGTAATAGCAATAGGGATGCAAAAAAGAGCATATAAGTTACCTGGGAGCAAGCAATCGCGGATATCAGACAATGGTGAAAGACTCTTAAATTTTTTTGAAAACGGTTATAGTTTAGGTTTTGAAAACGACCTAGTTCTCTATAACCGGTGCTCGGATACCAATCTGTAACAACCCCAAAATCACAACAACGCAGCGGAATACCACTTGGGGTGCTACTTCATAGTTTATACACACAAGTTACAGAAAATGACCTCAAAAGAGACGTTTAATAAAAAATGTCACATTAGATTATTTTTATAAAATATCAAAGTCACATAGGTCCTAATAATTTCCTTTTAACAAAAGTTACAAGCGTTCAAACTTGACTCAATTGTATAATTAAAGATAAATGGTTATCGAATGTGAAGACAACCGAGTCCTTAATGTATTGATATCCGCGCTACTCGAATGCTCCCAATGCTCAGCTAGCAATATAATAACCTGAGAAAATACATGCAAAAACGTTAATAATAATGTTGGTGAATTCATAGGTTTAAGTAAAAGCAATATTGAAATAGTTTAAGTAATATTTCAGTAAGAAAAGTAGCGTTACAACGTTTCCAAGTATTATTTCTGAAATCCAAGTAGTGATTTAATAAGTCAAGATATGTTTAATAGTGGACCACAAGGTTTAAGTTCAGCCAGCGACAGTATTTCATAGTATCAATCAACATTACAGCATTGAGCTCATGACACTGAAACCTTGACGGTAATGCATATCATATGCATTATTGTTTGCCCCTGAAATAGGTATTATTGCCTTATACCTAGGATTCTCAATACAAATTGTCCGTTGATAGGTGGGGTGCTTGAAAGAATTCGATTCATACCCCCAGACAGGGTTGTCAAACCCAATAGATCTATTAATTGTACTAGCGTTCACCCCTACAAGGTGATTAACGGTTCATGAAATTAGGGACTTTGGCTATAACGAGTCATGCAGATAATTTCATAATCGAGTTAGGCATACTCTTCAAGCACTTGTGTCCCATTTGAAACAAACAATGTGTTCAAAACTCACGGTTTCATAAATAGATAATCATTGATCTCAAATTGTGTAGTAAGCAAATCAATCTTTAGTAAATTCATGAGTAAACAACCATGTATCATCCATGGTTTAAAAGTCACGTAGTAAACAAGTAAGAGCTTTAGTAAAAACGTTCATGTAATGCTTATGTGCTAGAAATCAATAGGTTTACTTAGTAAAACAAGCATGTATTCTCACCCCGAAAATAGTTATAAAAACCATTAAAAAGAGAAAAGGTGGGGCTATGAACTCACCGAGAAGCAAGGAGATCAGAAGTAGATGAATCTTTAGATGAGAGAAAAGTACTTCTAAGCACCACCTAGAAGACGGGATGCGACTTAGTAGAATAGAGAGATTAATACGTAAAAATAAATCACATGATCACAAGATATGTTTCTGAGATATGCATGGCATTGCATTATGACTTAATCAAAGTATTATCATCCCTTAATTGGTATACAACCTGAGTTTATATCTAATTAAACACCTACTAAGTTTCGCTTATTAACTCTTGTTTCACTAACGTATTTATATACTTTTTATAATTCATGAAAAGACGTAAAAATCCAGATTCTAGATTTAACCCAACTTGATGTATCTATATCACCTAATACGTAAAGGCTATGAATACGAGACTTTCACCTCTGGAAGGACCTTTGAGTCTAGTTTCCAGAATGTAAGGACTCATCATCTAATTAGTTTTCAATCAATAGCAAATGAACATTTAGTACCTAACTACCCAACTATAGTTTTTACAAAACTGAAACACCCTTACGGAAACGGCCATCATTCCTAAACCATGATAGCTATTGAAGTGAATCCTTTTGGAGATGTTAGATATATGAGTATACTACTGGAATCAATTTTCATTTCCCACATTTAAGAGCATTAACCTGGTGTTTAACTTGTTTTCCAAACGGTGTTCCAGAATCGACTAGATTCCGTAAAACGGCCGTATCTCACTCATCCGGAGGAGATACAAAACCATCCAATTCGCCACATGAAGCTTAGAACTATATATATCCAACCATGTAATTTAATGATAGGCTCCAGGCCAAAATTTTTTAGAAAAATCCACGTTTACCTACTGATCTAAAACTGCACTTATATTCTACCTCTAAATCAATCCAAAACTCATTCAAATCACCATTTAACCCAATGCAATGCCAATACATACCTTATAAACATATTCCATAATCATCAAACCTCATGATTATAATCAAATCAAAATCAAACATAATAAGAACATGCATGTTCATAAAAACCAAAATCAAACACATACACTAATCAAAAATTAAATTAACACAAAAGGGTTTTGAAAATCACTTACAACCACAATGGAGACCAACAAAGAGATTAAAAATCTTTTCTTCCTTTCTTTTCTTGTTTAGCCGAATCCCAAAGAAACAAACCCACACAAACCTTAACTTTTCTAACTTCAAATCTTGTTTATAATTGCTTACACACAATCCCTTAATACTTTAATTGTTCCCAATTTAATAAAAACCCAAAAATCAAGAATCTAATAAAAATCAAGGATTCGTGAAAATTTAATGCATAGTGACTTTTGTTTGAAAAAGATGATGGGGTTTTTGTTTAGGGATGATTTGGGAGTGATGGGAAGTGTTTTCTTGAAGTTTTAGCAGTGGTGATGGTGGTTTGGGGTTGTTTGCCGTCGAACAGAAGAGAAGGGAAGAGAGGAGTCGAATTTTTTTTTGTCTTTGTGTTTATTATAGTTTTTTTTATAAAAGGGAAGAATATATATTTATACAAATCCAAACCTTGTTTGTATCGGTATATATAAATAATAATAATAAGGGTGTTTGTTCGAGCTTAATAACCGGCCCCTCTCTTTTGGGTGGGCTTGGTTGGGCTTTTTGTTTGGTAAATTTTTGTATCACTTTGTTTCCGGGCCCAATAACCTATTTAACTCGTTATTTGTTATAAAATCACGATATTTGACGCGGTTTCGGTCAAACACGAATTAAAGATGAAAAATAATAAAATTAAAATAAAATAAGCTCTCATGGCTAAATATGACTTTCATTGATTTCTCGATCGATAAAACGGATAACTTAAATTATAGGATTCGCAAGAGTTTTAAAATTAATGATTTTAATAAAAATCGACTAAAATAATAAAAATAAATATATAAACTTAGAGAATAATTATATGTTCGAAATAAGTAGTGACCTTAAATACGGGGTTTTACAGTTACCTACCGCAGAGCTGTTTGATATTGACTTTGGAATGATTTCCATTCATCACCGTGAGTACTAAAGAGTATCACTCTGAATGTTCTGGCAATTACCACAAGGATAATGCGTAGGACTCTTTGATACCAAATGTTGTATAATGATGTACGGCATTTTGTATATTGGAATTTGTGTCCTAGTGAGATTTTAATGAATCTCGTTGGCTCTAGACTCTATAAGTGCACATTTGTTATTTGGTAATTGGAGGCTGGAGCGGACTGTCACCTTTTCAATATCAACGATCTCAGAGTGAGAAAGCCGATAGAAACGTGTTGATCTCTATGAGAGATGAAACAAGATTCTTTTAAGAGAAGCATAAGTAGCTGGTATGGGTTGTGCCTTGCATCACTAGGTCCATTATGACTTGTCTTCAATATCAGAATCATCTTTGTGATTACCGATAGATTATGCATTAACCCGATTTCTGCCTAAGGTTATATGGAGGGCTTTTTTCTTTTCACCCTTTATCCTTACAATTCTTTTTAATTCTTCAACCCCTTAAATGTTAAACCAACGCGTCCTCAATATCACCTTGTTGGGTTTGTTCCGGTGATAACTCATGCCTTGGATAACATTCTTCCCGATCTCACTTTACTCTTTTTTTCAATCATACCTAGGACTTCTACTCTATCTAATGGAGTGTTCCTGGGCAGATCCCTCTGGTTCTGGCTGGATCATGAAACGAATATTCCTAACCTTAACCTCCTTATACCTCCTTGAGAGACAACAATTGGTCGGTCTTTGGGTATTGCCATGAAGATCTATAAAACCATTTGAAAAATCAATCAACGTGTCTGAGAAATCATTTATGACACATTGAGAGTTTTTAGAGTTACCAAAAAGCTCCCCTACACATATGCACCATATTATGAAAGAGTTTTGCACATGCGAGGTTTGGGAACGCACTTATAGATTGAAGATTGTATCCATATTAAGCTTATTGATCACATTTTAATCATTATTCTCCCCCCTCAAAAATTGCATATGTGGTGACAATTTTTGAAACATTAGTGAATTAAAAAACAAGTTAATGTCCGGTAATTCACATGAACCTAACTAAGTCTTGGGAGAACATAAGAGCATGCAGAATGAAACTTATTATTATACTCCCCCTCAATAAAAGTTTAGAGTGAAAAGTTAGAGTGAGAGTTTGTTAAGCACACAATTTTAAAAGAATTTAACATTTTATTTTTGAAAATATCTTGAAAAATTGTGCTCAACAAGAAAATGATTTTATATTTATCTTATTAATTATCATTTCCTTGGTGTTTCTCCTAAGCATTCACAAACTTTGAATGTTTGTATGACATTGCTCAATACCGAGAAGATATGAACTTCCCGTTGTTTAGGATAAATGTACATAAATGAACATTTCCTTACTTTAGGGACCAAGTCTTAAGCTGACATTTACTTAGAAGTCGTAAAGAAAAATTTGAAAGGACATGTTTTGAAAGCATTTGAAACTCTCGCTCGAACATCATTTATATACCCGTGTCAATATTAATCAACATTTTTAGGTACGTAAATGTTATCGATTGTCGAGAGACATGTCGGAGAAGATTATTTTTGGTATTTTTGAAATTTTTTGATTTTATATTTTGCTTTTATAGGTTTTATAATTTTATATTTTGTTTTTATGATAAAATATATACAAAGAGTTACTGAGATTTTGCAAGACGTTCAAGTTTCTGAGGAGATAAGCCGCGCATACCAAGACGACGAACCAAATAGTTGAATCAATCCATTAGAAGAGCTTTGGTAAAGAGGTTGGCCAGTTGGTAATCCGTCTTGACAAAATACAGTTCAATCGTACCCTTTTCCACGTGTTCCTTTATGAAATGGTAGCAGACGGCGATGTGTTTGGTTCTTGAGTGTTGGACCGGGTTGAAAGATATGGCTATGGCTAATTTCGAATCACAATAGATTGGAATCTTATTGAAGTGAAAGCCATAATTCGTTAACTATGTCCGCATCCAAATGACTTGGGCACAACAAGCGGATATAGACACATATTCTGCTTCCGCGATTGACAGCGCCGTACAGACTTGTTTCTTTGATGACCAGCTCACCAGCTTTTTACCTAAAAATTGAGCTCTTCCGGAAGTACTCTTGAAGGTATCTATACATCCCACATAATCAGCATCTAAAAATTTTGTTTAGTTCAAAACTAGAATCCTTCGTATACCAGAGACCCATATTAACGATTCCCCGGAGATAACTGATGTGTCGTTGTGTGGTGTTAAATTATGATTTAAGTTTTAAATTTATATTTTGCCGAATTAACAAAAAACAACACTTTAACAGGCATTGTACCCGGTCGGTGGGAGTTTCATGGTAAGTAGGGTGTCGATCACTAAGAGAAAGGAACACTTTTAATTTATTAATACTTTGGTTTTTCTAATTTAAGTTAGTCTAATATATGCTAAACCTATGTTAATCCTAAATCTAATGTACAAGGGGGGTTTTCAGTCTGAGAGACTGACACAGGTTTGGTGGTGACAAAAACCAATTCAAGACACTAAATCACACGCAAGCAAATTAACAGAAGATAAAAGAGCGGTCTAGCCAAATATAAGAAAACTGTATTAACCATTATTAATCCAATCAGAATGTTGGTTTGTTTATTAGTGCAATGATTACTTATCTCGAAGTGGCATATCATTCTTAAGACTTAGGCGTTACTTCTTCCTAAGACCTAGACACGTAGAATTCTGTCACAATTAAATGCATCCGCATAAAGCATCCTTATTTGCTGATTATAATCTATCTTAGGGATTAAGGCAATGGTGATCGTGTTAAACTCTAGCTCATAGAGACTTTACCTACTTATTGCTTAACGACTCTTTATATACTAGTAGTCCACTGTACGAGTCCTTACCAATGGAATAAGAACATACTCGTTAAAACCAAGGTCACCTTATGGCTCAACTAAGCTCACTAAACTAAAGGCAAGGATAGGTCAATATTTGTGATCCTATGATTCTAGATATATAAATTGTAATATGGAGAGCTATCCCGGACTCTTAGCCTACACCCAAACAACACCGAAGTTGCAGCGCATTAAATATGTATGACTAGACCCAGTTGAATGATAAGTCACATACTTAAGCACGTAAACAAGTATAATTTAATAAACATAAACAAGCAATTCAACGATAAATTAAGAAATCGAGATAAACAAACCAAACATTAAGATCTTCAAAAACAATGGCTAATACCCTAAGGTAATAACCTTCAAACGTCATAATTAATACAAAAGTAATAATTTAGCCAAGGTAAACTAACCGAGTTAACGAATGATACAAAAAACTGAACGATTACAAGAGTATAAGAAATTACACATTGTCTCCTATGGAATTAATCGCGTTGCTCGACCTCTTCTACTCTTTTTCTCCTCTGAAAATTGACTTTTGTGGTTTAGGTATCAAGAATATGATTTTGCACACCTAAAACTCATTTTTGAGTTTTCTATTTATAAGGTTCGAAGTCGGTTTTGATACGGTGTATCCAAAGTGTTGGATATGGCTTATTGGGGGGTTTCTTGGAATAGGGACCACGTTTGATATCTTCCAGAATATTTTATTCCCATATAGCTTGAATACGGCGTATTGCCTTCTTCTGGATACGATATATTGGATCTTGTTTCCGTTGTCTTTGGTAAGTGCAGGCACAGATACACCGTATCTTCCTTGATGGATACGGCGTATTGGATATCAGAATAGTAATCTTTAAAATATCTTCGTTTAAGCTCTAGAATGCATACCTTTTAGTCAATCTTCACCAAGTACTCCATAATTACTACAATTCTTAAATATGAACAATTAAGTAA
>BQNB010012973.1:27274-65710 GCA_026074375.1 Tanacetum coccineum | reverse complement strand
GGTAGGAATCACAATTCATGCCTTAGGGACAATAGTTTAGTTGACCTACAAAACTTATAGACGCATTACTGCTTCTTCAAGCTTCGGTTAAAAAAAATGTTAGGCTCTAACCAATTTATCATGATAGTGACTCCCAAAATTTAGAAGTTGCATCAAGATTTCAAGGCGTACTTAGGTAGAAGACATTCACTCAGTTGATGCTACATATCCCTACAATATGATATTACAAGACACCTCAAAACTAGGACGTTGAGGAATGATATGTTCCATAAGTTGCCCAACAAATTGTTGTGACCAATACATGCAACATATAGGATGATATACCTTGTTTTACTGTACCACAAATATGAGTGCCTTATCTTAGCCTATGCAACAAACGATGATAAAACGCTTGGTTTTACTGAACCACAAATGATGAGTGCCTATTATCTTGAGCCTATGCTATACAAACCGAACCTATAATAAATAAAAGTGTGGATTGGATACGCCTATGCAACAAACCGAAGCCTAGACCTTTCAAATATGACTAAGAAGGTCTTGCTAGTTTAGTAACAAGTTCAAGCAGACCTTGGGAAACTCCATAAGTAAGCTTGGCTCCTCATCACATAGGATTTTGTCGGGCTTTTGCGATAGCATCAATAACGTAATAAGCCGCAACCACAAATCATAATCCACGTAGGATTAATTGTTAGTTAAATTTGAATTTCCCCTTTGTGATTTCGTTGCGCTGTATGCATCATTCTCCAAGCAGAATAACATAAACCACATTAATCATCTTCCATTTTAGCTTTATATGCATTAATGAAACTAATGGTCAGAATTCATCTATCAGCTATGAACTTTGCAGTGGCGGACCTCATAAAAATTTCGTCACTCGTGACTCAAAAAAGTTGAAGTTTATCTGCAGTTCGGCAGTTATCCAAGAATATTTTAAACAGTGAGGTTGACCGCCTAAATATGAGCGGTATCAATTTTGAAAAACTGATAACTTTTCAAGTGAATTTATACTACGTCGACTTAATTGACCAGTGTCATGTGTCACAGATTACTATAGTGTATGTCCTCCCCATAGTACGTTGTAACTGAAAATTGCGAAAGTTGATATCGATCTATTCGAAATTTTGAAGTAAAATTAAGTAAGAAAATTACTTGGGCTAATGGTGTTGCAGAATGTCCCTTGTATATAGCGCTTCTTTTCTTACCATACTCTCCTTTAAGCTTGAAATCGTAAGCAAATTCGCTGTTGTGTGCCAAGTATACATTTACACGGGTCTTAAGTATCTGAATCTTGTGTTTTTCTTTTGTGGTAAATATCATATCAGATTTCAATGTACTTTCCCCGGAGTATACGTTCCATCGTTTATGTAGAGTCCAGTCCTGGAAACAATTATATAGTCCATATATCTCGAGTTTAAATCTATTAGGAAATGAAGAACAAAAAAATTAAAAAAGCAGAAAACTATGTTACCTTCTCCTCTATGGTTACTATGGGTTTCCAGTTAGCATCCATTAGCAAGCGCTGACGATTGAAGCTTTTGTCACATGATCTTACTGTGAATATAGTTTTGCTGTTATTATCGGTGATCACAAGGTTTCCCTTCCAATCTGTTTCGACGTTAAATTCCAGTGGATATGGTGAAATGAATTCAGACCCTATTATAGAAACTAATGAACTGTTTGGTTGAGTCATCAGGCCTTGCAGATTAAGATTGTTATTCTTTAAAGATATAAGATATATGCAGATTGAGATTATATATATATATGACTTGTAGAGTTGTAGGGTATGAGGAAGTTTCTTACCGGGGAGCAAGTGACTATGGGCTGTATTTTAGAGACTATGGTCACCTTGTTATAAAAAAAAGTGAGTTGGACAATGCACCGTGTACAAAAAAATGAGGTGGCAAGATTATATATTGATGGATCGTTCCATTAGTTTCTTGCAAGTTGCAAGATTTTTGGGAACCCAGTCAATTAATTACATACGGATTACTCCATTAGTTTCTTGCAAGTTGCTGTATTTTAGAGTCTTCGTCAACTCACAAGTGTATTGTATTCTGGTTTCTCATCCACGGTTTATTTCTTTTGACTTGTAAGGCTAAGAGGAAGTTTCTTAGTAGGGACTTCGTAGACAAAAAATCAATGGTGGATCTAGAACGGTGGAGTTGTCCTTCAAATTACATCTCATCTAGTTTAATTTCGTAAACTTTCAGTACTTATTTAAGTTGAAATCAATTTCAGGTGATTAATGACTGGAAGATGGAAAAATGGACAATCTACCAGTTTTGACGAGGATGTACGGTTTTAACTATAACTTCCTCATACGACTGATTTAATTGATTCAAAAGCCCAAGTTTACTAGACAAAGACATCTACAACTTTCATGTTTGGAAAATCTGCTAAAAAGAAATGAGTCCAACGGGTTCTTCCAAGCACGATAGGGCTCATTTGGAACTTGCAGCTTGTTGAAGTCAGAAAATGCACTTTGATCAGATGGGTGGCAAGCAACGAGCACGATCGGGTTCTGGTCACTAACCGGGAAAATCACTTTTAAACTACTTTCAAATTCTTATTTCATTTATGCTTTTTTTTGGGACAAAGTGGGACGATTTTGAGCGACTTTTGGAGAGATAATAGGCTACTAAACATCGAATCGTTGAGATTCTTATGATTAATTCGTACTCTAATCAAATACGAATTACACTTTAATTATAGGTCATATTCGTTTGAAGCCCTGATTATTTGTTAATTTCCTTATGTATATTTAGGTTAATAACTCTAGATGTTGGACTAGTTTTGTTTGATTGATTGTGATTTGTATGATTCTTTGATGTGTAATCAACGATTGATTTGTTTAACATTTAACAGTGTTCGGTAGTTGTGAACTTTTTATTATTAAAAACAAATTTACACGTTTCTTAACGTAGTTTTAATATTAAGAAAAAAAACTTACAAAATGCACCCTCAAACTATACGAGAAGTTAATAAAATGATTTTGAATTTTTATCTATTTACGACTTTTTTATATAACAAACTTTATTTATCAAATATGAAACGTATATCTATCGATTCATTTGTAAAAAAATATGCCACTGGAAAGATCTTCGAATTGCGAACAAAACGAGCTCAATGTTGCAATGCTTCTTATATACGCACAATTTTATAAAAAATGTTATAGTTTAATATATATTTTTTAAAAATAAAATTATAAAACCGTACTATACGGAAATAGTCCTTAGGGTTATTGGTCCGTTGCATAGTTAGTCCTTAATGACTAACTTTGCAACAAAACGCTAACCGAATGACTATTTTCGTAAACAATTCCAGAAAAAAAATTACGAAAAGTCTTTGGGGTTATCGGTCATTTGCAAAGTTAGTCCTTAATAACTTACTATACAGAAATAGTTCTTGGGTTATTGTTCCGTTGCAAAGTTAGTCTTTAACGTAAAACATCGCGCTCCACTGCGAAGCGTGGGTGAAAAACCCCGTTTGTTATAATATGTGAGAACTTTTGTATTTAGTATTGTATTTGCTTGATTAATACTCTCGTGCTTTTGGGGTGGGATTGGGGAGTGTATAAATGGCTTGGGTTAAATGGGATACTGTCCTCGCTTCATACGATTTGTGTGGGTTAAACATTGGATCTTTGAATGCTAAAAATTAGGCGCTTGTCGGGAAATGATGGTGGAGATTTAGGATCGATCACGAGGGTTTGTGGTGTAGGGTAGTGAAGAATATTCATAGGGCAGATGGTGGGATGGGAGTAGTTCGATTGGTTGAGGGGTGTGGGGGATATTGTGAAGGTTGGAAATGGGATGGATTGGATAGGCATTACTTTCTCCTTTTATTTTCATCAAAAAATAAGGGACGAGGCTTCTATTTCATTTTGGAATGATGTGTGGGTTGAAGATAGTAAACTTTGTGATAGATTCAGTAGGTTGTATCATCTAGAGAGTTATAAGGATGTGAAGATAGTTAATAGAGTTAGATGGAACTGTGATAGGTGGGAGCGGGTGTGGGAGTGGTTGCGAGAGCCTAGAGGAAGGCATCTAGGAGAGGGTGGAGAGTTGGGGGCTTTTATTACATAACGTAATTATTAAAATTCTTCTTGCATGGTTTCGCCGTGATAAGGTTACCTACTAGAGTCAATCTAGCCGAGAGTGTTTTTGTTGGATTCACATCTGTGGTCCTCTTGTAATGCTGCAAAGGAGATGTTCAACCATGTTTTCTTTCGATGTGACGTGGCTCGGTTGTTCCTTTCGTAAAAATTTGTCGTTGGTGGGATTCACAGGGGAAGGGGGGGGGGGGGGGAGGGATGGGGGAGGGGGGGGGGGGATGGGGGGGAGTGGAGGGGGAGGAGGGGGGGGGGAAATTGGGGGGGGGGGGGGGGGGGAGGAGAATTGGGAGGGGGGAAGAGGAGGGGGGAGGGGGGAGGGGGGGATAGGGGGATTGAGAGGGGGGGGGGGGGGGGAGAGTGGGAAGGGATGGGAGGGGGGGGGGGGGGGATGGGAGGATGTTGGGGGGGGGGGAGGGGGGGAGGGGGGGGGGAGGGAAGGAGGGGGGGGAGGGGAGGGGGGGGGGGAAGGGGGTAATGGGGGGGGGGGGGGGGGGGGGGGGGGGATTAGGGGGGGGGGGGGGGGGAGGGGGAGGGGGGGAGGGGAGGGGGGTGGGGGGGATGTGAGGGGGGAGAGGGGGGGGGAGGGGGGGGGGGGGAGGGGGGGGGGGGGGAGGAGGGGGGAGGGGGGGGGGGGGGGGGGAGGGGGGAGAGGAAGGGGAAGGGGGGGGAGGGAGGGGAAGAGGGGGGGGGGGGAGGAGGGGGGGATGGAGGGGAGGGGGGGAGATTGGTAGGAGATTTGTTTTCTTTCGTCGATTGGGATGACTGGTTCTTATCCTTTTCGCTTTCTTCTCGTCTCAAGTCTATTTTAAAGGTTTTCTTATGTTGCTTGGTGGCGGATTTGGAGGCTTCGAAATCAGTTGTCTGTTGACGCTTCGCCTCCTATCGTTCGAACCGATTTTTGGATGACATTGTTTCTTGTCCTTTTATGGTGTTCTGTAGATGTAATCAAATTTGTCACAATCCACACTTTCATAAACGGATTAGATTTTCTATGCTCAAGTTACGAGGGAGGCCGAGTATTTGACTCAGATGAACGTAGCCTAACCGAGTAATTGGGGTATCCGTGGACCGTGACCGTCTCTGACCCTGGCGACCCTCAAACATAGTGAAGTTGAATCCTCAACGCAAATGTCTTACCACTAGCCATTTGATAAAGGGTTTAATACTTTCGTAAAAGTTTCGATACAAAAAATAACAGCGTGCTTACCAAGATTTATTCGTATTTACTTTTGTTGGGTTGCACCACTAAAGCGTGTTAGCTCTTCCAATTTGATATCTAGTATGCTTTTGGGTTCTTTTGAGTTTGTTAATACGTTAGTTTTTTTTGAACGACGATTTTATTAAGAACTAGCAAGGAGCTAACTATTACATCGAAATAAGAAAAGAATTCTTAAGCCAATCATTCCAACTAAACAACATTTTACTTCTAGCCCGACACCAATGAAAAGATTTACAAATAACATCGTCGAATAACATCGCTTTAGACGGAATTTTGTCCCCAAAAATCTTGTTATTTCGAAAGATCCACAAGGTCCACCACATCACGTAAAAAACCCCTTCGAACATATCCTTATTCTTAGATGGCATTCTGACATTTACAATCCAATTTCTCCAGTCAGTATAAGAATCGATCTCCAATTCAGGGACATTCCACTAACGCATAATTAAACGGGTAATTTGTTTAGCCATATCACAAGTAAAGAAAAGATGATTAGATGTTTCCACACCCAAATCACAGTTGCCACAAGAGATACTATCGATATCAATACCACGTCTCGAAATATTGAACCTCGTAGGTAAGGAATTCGTCATAACCTTCTACGCGAACGTATTCACCTTGATAGGCACTACATGAATCCATCTGGTCTGATATTCGCCCTTCGGAAGCATAGTAGTATCAATTAAATTTCTTACCGATGCCACCGAGAAGTCACCTGAAGCGTTCAACGTCCATGTCCACCGGTCCTGCATAGGGGTTAGCGAAACATTTTTGCATCAAAGTAGTTAGTTCGTCAGTTTGCATTTGTTTGACTCCTCCTCTTGGCGGTCTTCTGAAAGAGTATGTTATAGTAGGCTGCACCAATTTACTCCCTACCGTAATCTCTTTGCAAGCATCAAGAGCATAAGCACGAGGGAATCTATCTTTGAGTCTTCCTCCTTCACACCAATCATTATCCCAGAAAGAAGTTAACTCCCCATTACCCAGATTGATACGCAAATGATTCATCAAATTAATACCCTTTTTCGACAGAACATTAATCTCTCTAACAATATTTAGCCAAGCTGAGTTGCTGCCATTCTTCGAATTCACACCAATATTCCCATCTTCCCCGTGAACAGCCTTTATGACCCTAGCCCAAAGCGAATTGTCATGGGATACGAACCTCCAAACCCATTTGAAAATCAAACCTCTATTTAAGGCGAAGAGGCTCGAAACTCCAAGGCCACCATTAACTTTAGGAGCTAAGACCTTGCTCCATTGAACCCATGAAACTTTGTTCTTAGAACCATCTATACCATTGAAAAATTGAGAACGGATCGATTCAAGAGTGCGTAGAATACCTGAAGGAACTTTGAACAATGACATGTGAAATATGGGCATAGACCCGAGCACCGATTTCACTAACGTAAGTCTTCCACCAATCGACAACATTTTCATTTTCCAATTCGAGAGACGTCTCCTAACACGATTAATAATATCATCCCAAGACTTCAAACGGTTCATATTCCCACCCACATATGATCCAAGGTACAAGAATGGAGCTTTAAGAATTAGGCAGCCAAGCTTGTTTGCCGCCCTAGAAACTTTGTCGTGATCCACATGAGTCCCCATTATTTTGCTCTTATTCATATTAATTTTCAACCCGGACACCTTATGAAAACAATCGAGGACATGAACTAACGTGGCAATATTATTTTCACTCCATTCACCAACAAACACCGCATCGTCCGCGTAAAACATATGAGATAAATTCAACGTACCACCTAATTTAAGCCCATGGAACATTCCCGCATCAACCACCCGCTGAAACGAGAGATGAAGCGTTTCCATAATCAAAATGAACAAAAAAGGAGACAACGGATCACCTTGTTTTAGGCCTTTCCCAAATTGGAATTCGTCCGTCGGGCTACCATTGATAATAATAGATCCTCTAGACGAATGGAGACAACATTGTATCCATTTACACCATTTATCCCCAAAACCGAATTTACGAAGGACGTTCTCAAGAAAATCCCACCGAACCGAGTCATAAGCTTTCTCGAAATCCACCTTAAAGATTAAAGATTGCTTTTTTCTCTTTTTACACCAAGAAAGCATTTCATTAAGAATAAAAGGCCCATCTAAAATCTGTCTATCCTCAATAAACGCCGATTGCACTTCATTGACGATCCCTCCCATAACACACACAAGCCGATTCGTCAAAATTTTTGCAATTATTTTATAAATGCTTCCAATCAAACTAATAGGCCTAAAGTCTTTAACAAGGTTTGCATCTGGGATTTTAGGAATTAACGCAATAAATGAAGAATTACATCCGTTAGGAAGATCATTGCTATAGGAAAAATACCTAACATCGTCTTGAACTTCCTTTTCAACAAGGTGCCAAAAATGACTAAAAAATCCAAATGTAAAGCCATCGGGACCCGGAGCTTTATCTGTCCCGCACTCCCATACCGCCTTCTTAATCTCATCATTAGAAACGTCACTCTCCAGCTCGTTCCGTTGATCCAATTGGATCTGATTAGGAAATTCCATCTGAAGAGTAGCCATAGGTTCACCAGGTTTACAAAACCGTTCTACTAAATGATCTAGAAACTCTTTTTTAACATTCTTCGGATTGTCAATCCACGTGTCGTCGACCATAACACCACGAATGCTACGGATATTGCGTTTTTTATTAATAATACCATGGAAGAACCCGAAATTCTCATCCCCTTCAACCGCCCACTTCACTTTAGCTTTTTGTGCGGCCTCCATCGAGTCTAATTTGTTACAATTATGAAGCTGATTTGTTACAATTGCTGCGAGACGTTAATTTTTTTTTCTTTTTTTTGGCTTAGCTATGCGGTTTTTTGACTGCGTAAGACTAGGATCTCTTCCACGCGTTGCACGGGCTTGTTTGTTGTGTGATTTGATGACATAGCCCGCTGCTTTGCCACGGGTACATAATTTGCGAATCTCTGCCTCGAATTAATATTGGATTGAAAATGGTGTTCACGGAAATGGCGTTGTGAGCGAGGCTGACTTGTATATTGCAATTATTGGCACGTTTTGTTCACAATTTGAAGATCTTTCCGCATGTATTTTTTTATCTAAATGAATCGGTAGGTATGTGTTATATATTTGATAAATAAAATTTATTATATAAAAAGTCGTAAATAGTTAAAAGTTGAGGGTACGTTTTGTAAATTTTTCTTTTTAATTTATTTAAATAAATTCAAATTTTTTTATAAAATCGTGCGTATGTCGGAAGCATTGCAATATTTGACTCGTTTTGTTCCCAATTCGAAGATCTTTCCGCTGGTATTTTTGATCTGAATGATTCGGTAGATATGGTGATATATATTTGATAAATAAAGTTTATTATATACGAAAGTCGTAAATAGTTAAAAGTTCAGAGTGCTTTTTCTAAATTATCCTTTTTTATTTATTTTGGGCCGGAAAAAGAATGATTAATCTTTTTTAGTGTGGGCCTGGAGCCTAAGTAATGGGCACTGTAGCAGGGTGTCAAAAACAACATCGTATTTTTTCATCTGTAGTTTTTTTTTTGAACGGCAAAGATGTAATATATATAAAAAAAAGTCTAGCAAGACGCTAGATACTTAAAGTACAATAGAGTCAACAAAAAGAATTACATAACATCAAAAAATGGTAAAATCCCGAGACTTTAACTGCGAGGGAATAAAAAAGGATGAAAAAACTTTTGACACGAAGACCGACGGATCGGTTTTCACTTCGGCAAAAGAAAAACCCCCCATCCCGAAGGCCGAGCCACTGGTTTTCACTTCGGGATGGATTTTGATGAAACCCCAAACAAGTCCCGAGAGAAGGATGAAAAGAAGAACCATCCTCAAAACCGGATCGAAGATGCGAAACGAAAGGAAAAAACCTTGGCGTACAGGTACGACCAACCCAGCGAACTGAACAATCCAAGACTTCGATGGAAAAAACCAAAAGCCAGCTCTAACCAATGCCTTACGTGTGATCGAAATGGGATACATAAGCCCAGTCATTCCAAGATAATTCATATGGTCCCTATTGTGAACCAACGAAAAATGACGAGAAAACGAACATGTAAAATCGAATAGATCACTTTACCTTAACGGTTGAGAGTTTAAAGCGTGACGCTTTTTCGGTATCCCCAAAGCCACTAAAGAACCGAATAGTAATAACAATAGAACCTGTGTTTTTTCTCTTTAGAAGCAGGCCAAGAGATGAGCCATATCATTGAAAGAATCCCCAAGAAGCAGCTTGGAAAAGAGGAATATCACACCATCTAAAACGAGCTTCCAATATCGATAAACAATGTCGCATTCGAAGAAAACATGATTAGCAGATTCAACATGTGGCATTGTCAAGAAGGACAAGAGATAGCCGGAATACCATACCACGCGAAGAGAGATTCAATCTAAGTAGGGAGTTCTGACCAAGGAAAGCCTATCCACTAAACTCATTGACCCTGCCGGGGGATAGATTTATCCCAAGTAGTAGCATGAGCAAAAGAGTGGAAAGGATATTTTGGTCAATCCTATAACGAGCATCCTTAACGGTAAAAGTACCATTAGGACCAAGACTCTAAGTACAAGTATCTTCATTGACATCAATATTTAGTTGACCGATCTCATTTAACATGTCACAAAATAAGGCAAATATTTCTAAACACCAAGATTGGTTCGAGACCATCCAAGACCATTGCCCATTATTAATACGGTACAAAATGAATATTAAAAAAAGAACAATCTTTTGTCTTGATCAAGATGATAGAGTCGATTGTACCGTGTAAAAATAGGAGTCTCGCCTACCCAAATATCTTTCCAAAATCGAATACGAGTGCAACCACCTGGCTTTAAAAAACGAACAGTGTAGATAAAGATATACCTTACGAGGGAGAAAATTAGAGGTTTCTGACAATGTTTAGCCCAATGCCCTTGAAGCTACAACCATTTGGTATCGAAACCTCCTTCTTGGACCATGATAAAGCTTTGATGACCTGAACCCAAAGGGCGTTTGGGGAAGAAAGCAACTCAAAAC
Source organism: Tanacetum coccineum (assembly GCA_026074375.1). Taxonomy (NCBI): domain Eukaryota; kingdom Viridiplantae; phylum Streptophyta; class Magnoliopsida; order Asterales; family Asteraceae; genus Tanacetum; species Tanacetum coccineum. The sequence goes on along the minus strand of BQNB010012973.1, from coordinate 55,343 downwards.
GCCATTTTTTGAAGAAGAGCAAGGTTGTAAGCTTTAAACAGCCAATGTTTAACCTTCCTTTAATCGAAAGAATTAAGAATAATATGCCATTGAATCCCAAGCCATTAGTTTTTCAATCGTTTATTACCACCCCAAAAAAAAATTAGCCCAAATTCTTTCCAGGAAGGACCGATTCGGGTGCTCTGAAAATCGATAGAATAAGTAGATACGAAGAACTACCAAGCACAGACTTGATAAGAGTCAGACGACCCCCAATCGACAGAAGATTAGCTTTCCAAGAGGAAAGCCTCATATGAAAACGATCAACAAGCGTCTTCCAGCTAGCAATAGACTTCATATTGGAACCAATGGGGAGACCAAGGTAATTGAAAGGGATATCACCTGCAATACAACCAGCATTGCTAGCCATACTTAAAACTTCATCTTTATTAACCCCAATACCATAAATATTAGACTTGTGAATATTAATCTTGAGACCCGAGGCTAGATAGAAAACATGGAGAACACGAATGATATTATCCATGTCTTTAGCATTCCAATCCGTAGTAATGATCACATCATCTGCATAGAAAAGATGGGAAACATTGATAGTAGAATTCTTAATATTAACACCAGTAATCAAACCATTTCCCACTGCTTCCTGCAATAATGCATTATGTAACCTTCCATAACCAAGATGAAAAGTAAAGGAGATATAGGATCCTGCCTAAAGACTACGCTTAATTAAAACTCCAGACGTACAGGGCTACCATTAATAAGAATAGAAGCTCTCGAAGAATTGAGACAAGCTTTAATCCAAGAGCACCATTTATTACCAAATCCAAAACTGTCGAGAATGTGAATCAAGTAATTCCAGCTTATGGAATCAAAAGCCTTTTTAAAGTCCACTTTAAAAATGAGGAGCTTCTTTTTTCGTTTTTTATACCACTCAATGATTTCGCTTAGAATAACGGGGCCATCAAGAATTTGACGACCAGCAATAAACGCCCGACTATTTCCATGCTAATAATCTTGTTTCAATCACTTTAGTATAACAACGGAATCTAAATCTTGGCAATGATCATAATAATGTATAACCAATAAGCAAAATAGGCGAAAGCAGTGATTAAGGTAGGGTTTGTTGACCTTTGGGATAAGGTGAAAAACAAAAGAATTAGCATCATTAGGCATAACACAAGAGGAAGCAAAGAATAAGTTACAAAATCATATAGATCCTGTCTAAAATAGTGCCCCAAATATTTCTCCACAAACCAAAAGAGTAACCATCCGGGCCCCCGCCCGGAGCTTTATACTACTTCCAAACCCCAAACGGCTTCCTTAATTTCCCAAGGGTAACCTGTCATTCGAAGAGGTTTAGCTCGATCCATGCAATTAAGGGAATGAGAATGAGGAAGGTTAGAGAACATAACCTGTGAATCTTGAGCTTGGAATTTCCTTTTATAGAATTGAAGGAAGGCATCCTTGATCAAACAAGGGTTCGTGATCCAATTTCCTTCAACCATAATCCCATTGATCATCTGATTCCGCCTTTTTTGGTTGATGAGCCCATGGAAGAATTTGGAATTTTCATCCCCTTCTATATCCCATTTGATATGAGCTTTTTGAATAATATCCATTGAAGCAAACTTATCGATCTTTTCAATTTCTTGAAGAAGGATGAGGCGGTGATCATTGTCGGAAGCATAACGGATACCCTCAAATACAATCCTATGCTTAATTGAATTAATTTTCCTCAAGACCCACGTTTTTTTTCTGTTTCTTTCCAACGTCTTGATGTAGTGCTCCATTGTTTGATCTTATCCTTGAGAGCGCAAAAATTTTTTCAATGGACATTTGAGATAGAATTCAAGCAATTCCCATTCCTCTTTAAATGAGATTGTCAAAACCACACTCAGAAAGCCATGAGTTATACACTTATAAACAGAGTGGAAACCAAAATCAATTTGTCAATATGAAGAAGATAGGGTTTATGATCAGACCATAACCGATCGAAGCAGTAACCGAACATCTGGGAGCCGAATAGTCCACAAGAACATCTTCTGAAATAAGGAAGCGTTCAAGTTTACCTAAGCTTAGTACCCCCATTAGTGCTGTTATTCATCCAAATAAAAGAGCGTCCACTCAATAGGAAGATCGATCTAAACCTGTGGAAATCAATGAAAAGGTTAAAATGATCACTTCAATACTATACAAATTATTACCAAAACCTTTCTTGTGCGTTTCTGACCAGCATTCATGTCTCCAAATATACTAAAGGAGCCATTATGGTGATGCAATGAAGTCTGTGAGATCTATTCATAAGGCAAGTTTAGAAACATGATCTTGTGGGCCGTAAATATCACCATGAAACAGACTCCCACTACATTCTTCTTCCAATTCCTATGATAAAATAAACAGAGTCCTGTCACAATCCAAATAGAAATACTAGAGAACATATTGGGGTCCCCATATAGAAAAAAGACCCACCTCAGAGACCACGACGCCAACTACAATCATAAATCAAAAGCATAGTCAACCCACATAGATTTAATTCGCAAATGCTCAAGACGAGTCATTTATTATATCTTGAATCCCAAGAAAATGCACATTATTTATAGGACAAGGTCCCTTTATCCATCAAACGCGTTTTCTCTTTTCCTCGTACCACAACATTTATTGACAAAATATCATTTGTCTACCATGTGAATCCCGATTCCTTTGATCATTTTGTTTAGAGTTTTTTTACATCCTCTAACATCATAACCAAGTGATGAGCCCACATCAATGATTTGGTTGAGTTCACTTAAAAGGGAAAAACCTTGATATCATTTTTCTAATACTTCTTGCAAACGATTGTTAGAACAATTGCTAGATGATGAAAAGCTCTTTTTCATGAACTTAAATCCAGGAGGTCTACTTAAATCCGAAGAATTATCCTTTGTTTTTGAATTAGTGGAATTAAAATTGGTGTCTTCTTCTATTTTTTTCTTTGGGGAGTCGATTGAATACATATTTTCACCTCTTTTTTGTCCCCTTACGTACCCAGTTCATTTCAAAAGCTGTTCATCTATATTGTTAGTTGTTTGGAGTATTTCAAAATCATCAATCAGTTGCTCGTCGTTTGATTCAGATACATGATCCATCTCCTTTAAGTCGTGGTTGGAGGAAATGTCATTGTAGTCATCTTTTATTTTTGTACTCCATGATCCAATTTCTTGGACCGAAACCTCAAAAGACACATTCTTGATGTAGACTTGAATAGTTTTCGAGATGAGTTGATGTGATTTGGTAGATATGCAAAGTCTACCCGAACTCAATGCTGTGAATTCTTTCTTCTCAAAGAACAAGAATTTCCCAAAGCTACCTGCAATCTTTTTGTAAGCCATTGATCCCCAAGCACATAAAGGTAAACCACTCACCTCAATCCAAAGAATTCGTTCATCAATTTTAAAATTAGGCATGGGAGCCCTTTTAATCGAATACAACCTTTTAAGACTTTCATTCTCTTGGAATTTAGAACAAGACATAGCTGAGGGAAATTGTATCCAAATCCAGTATCCGCCAACATGATAAATATTAAGATCTAAGAAGCCTTCATTCCTACAAATGACATACATGTTTTCCATGGAATCGATGTCTTTCAATTTCACAAGTAAGATTGTATACGTGTTTTCCACATTAATGGTTTTTTGTTCCGAGAGTGTGATGGTGCGTTTTTTGATGGGTTTTGGTTCGTTGGAGGTTGATATGGGAACATATTTGAGGGTCGAGGATATGAGGTTTTGTTGGTGTGGTTTTGATTTCTGAGGTTTATTATTTGTGGCGATGTTTGTTAAGAGATGGAAGCTTATGCTTATTGGCGGTAGTGAAGCCTGGTAGGATTTTGTTGGGATTGAGTATATTTTGGTGCTAGGATTTTGTGTTGGGATTTGGTTAAATCTAAGGTGAATGTAAAGATGAAAACTACCAATCCATGATAATCGACAGAGAATTCACAATAAATTTTGCATCTAACACCAAGGAATTTAATAAAACAAAGCGTTTATCACCTTTAGATAATTTATATAGCGAGAAAGCTTCAACCAAACGACCAAGAGAGCACCAGTCCATAATCCGTTTGATATTAATAGCCGGAGGCATATTTGTGACATAAAAGGATGTTGCAAGTGCTCCAAATCCCCTTATGATAAGGATTTCCAATTGGTTTGATTTCTTGTTCTGAGTTTATCCATGTCCAACCCATTTTGATCCTATTGACGAATTGCGTATCCCATGAAGAAGAAAATTGATTAGGGTTTTTGAAGATTAGGGTTTTTTTTTGTTTTTTTTATTGAATGAAAGATCGAGGAAGAAGATGGGGAGGGGTTGAAGGGAGGAAAATTGATTAGGGTGTTTGAAGATTGTTTTAAAATATGAGGAAAAGAGGAAGAAGACGGGGAGGAGTTGAAGGGAGGAAAATTGATTAGGGTTTTTGAAGATCCTCCATTTATGCTTTCTTAGTTTCTTTGCAAGATTGGAGCCGGATTATAAGTCTTAAAAACGACCAAAAATGGTATGCTTCCATCTATAGTATATTACTATAATATGTACATATTATATGCAAAGTTCTTTGTCGATAATTACAAAAAGTGTAGCGCAAAGGTCCACTTGGTAAGTTAGTTAAGGCCCAATGCCTACAATATCCAACAAAACCATTATTTTAGACATAAAAAGTGTCACCTTAAAGGGGTGAACATAAAAACCTAAATAACCGAATAAACCGAAAACCAAAAGTTTAGTGTTTTTTTTGTGCCATTTACTATAAAAAAATGAAAGACACAAATTAACAATTATCTAAAAATCAATATACATACAATCATTTTTTTCACAAAATCCCCAAAAATGAGAATGAACTATCTGTTGTAAATACATATAAAAAAACAACCCAGTCATGCTTATATATTACTATCCCCGTCTTATAGTAATATACAATCATAGTAATATATGTATGGTTTATCTTTCTTTTTAATGGTATATGACACAAAGCATTTCTAATATGGTAAATAGTTTGATCAGATATGTAATTGGAATAATTCCACGATAATCGTGCTCTATCATATTTAGTTTGTTATCCCCAAATAATTATGCCTAGTATTTTCCTACCTCTCTTTTGTTATGGATTTTTGTGCTACAGATGGAGACCAATGAACTCACCCCATATGGATACTCGTATCTCCTGTGGAGATAACACACTTTCGGATTAACAAAATTATATTGTTGTGATGGTTAATGGTAGCATCCATAAAAATTAAAATTATGTTCTCTGTATATTAGGTGTTGAGAAACAATTATTTGTTTTGGATAATTGTCAATTTGGACCATTTATTTTTAATCAACACTAATTTTGGATGTATAACGAAATGGTGTCCATGTGTTAACGGAAAGTGTATAAAAAACCTAAATCGGCTAGAAAAAAAGTTGGCCGCCTTTATGTGCAAGAAAAAAAAGTTGAGTACCTTGATCGGAAACAAACCATAAGTTTAGCACATTTTTGTGCCGTTTGCCCAACTTAAAAACAAAAGTACTATGTGTTACAAACACGTATTATGAATGGCTTAAACATTTTGTTAAGTTCTCTTTAATATATGAGAGGTGTTTTGGTGGATGAAAGAAATTGTGAATGGTAGATATGTGAATAATGAAACATGAATGTTATGATATGATTGGCACACATGCATGCCGAATTTAAAATTTTGAAAATAGTTGGTGGCTTCTAAACACAATCATATGCATTAGGGCATGCTTTTGTCTCTAACATTGTGTTCTCAAGTTTGATTTAGAGATGAAAATGAAGTAAAGTGAAAGAAACTTAAAAATTATCATGTTCTCTAGTTTTTCAAAAATGGAAGTGGAGAGTAAAAGGGATGAAAGTGAATGGTTTTTTGTGTGAATACTTTCATCCCATATTTGGGATGAAAGTTAAGTAAAAAAGTAAAATCATCAAGTAAATGACAAAAGTACAAGTACCCATGATTTTAATTGGTTATCTATTTGTTTTTAGGATATAATAGTAATTTTATAAAATTAACATTATAAAAATATTACAACATACTTTCACTTTCTTTCTTTTTTTCACACTCGAACACACAACTTTTTTTCAACTTTCTTTCATTTATTACTACCATTTTTTTTACTTTTCTTTTTTTTCTTTACTTTGCATTCTAATTATTTTTTGAGAACACAGTGTAACTCAGGGTGAAAAAAAGCATGGACCTAGTTTACATCATAAACTGTTCATTGTATCCTTATAAACATAAATCATAAAAAACGAGCCATGTAAATTCAATATTTGCTTAAATAAAATTGTTAAAATGCCGGTTGTGTCACATTGATCTAGTAAAACCACATGTTTTCTTTGTGTTCTTAATAATGCAGTAATACTTTTTACCTTGAGGTGTTTCATATGTACGTATTTGATCACGCGTTTTTGATTACGGGAATAGATTTGCACACTTTTAATTTTTATTGACATCCGCAAATGTATGTATTTGGCAATTGTATTTTAGTTATGACATGTTTTAACTGTTTGTTTATTTAAGTGTGCAAATCAAAAACCAAAAACGCACATATCACTTCGCAACCAGTATAGATGACTTAAAAATACCTAGAATTACTAAATAGTTTTGTTTTCTAATACCTAGAAAGGTGGGAAATGGGTATAATACTCGTTTTTGGTTGGACAAATGGGTGGGTGAAAATGTGGCTTTATGTGAAAATTTTCCAAGGCTTTTTAGACTAGAAATTGATAAAGATATATCGGTTGGAGAAAAGAGATGTTGGAGAGATGGTGGATGGGCGTGGGATTGGAGTTGGACAAGAAATCCAAGGGGTAGAGCTATAACTGAGCTCATAGAATTGACGACATTAACTAATTTTTTTTGTTCCGAATGTACAGTTAGATTCATGGAGTTGGCTTCTCGATGATAAAGGTATCTTTACAGTTAAATCTCTTAGAGAAAAGATTGACGAAGTTGCATTAAACGCAACGATTACACCTCAAAAGACTAAGTGGAACACATACATCCCACGAAAAACTTGCATTTTTATGTGGCGGCTACAACAACGACGTCTTCCTATTCGCTCATGGTTACATCATATTGGTATGGATCTAAACACAATTCTTTGCCTTCATTGTGATACCGATATTGAAACTTTTGAGCATTGCTTTATGTCTTGCCCAAGAGTTGTGACGGGATGGGAAAAAGTCTTTAAATGGTGGAACATGGGTAATTTTAATGTTGGGTCTGTGGGAGATATAATAAATTATAATGGTCAGAATAATTATAACGTCATGCAAAAGAAATGTTGGCAAGCGGTTTGTTGGGGAATGTTGTACGTAATATGGTGTATTCGAAATAAGAGAGTGTTTCAGAATAAGATATCGAACCTAGCTACAATATGCGACGAAGTTCAAGTTCTTGTGTACTTTTGGATTTCACACAGAGCAAAAGGGAAAATTGAGCTAAGCTTGTCTAGTTGAGTGGAGACCCTTCATGAAGAAAAAAACATTAAGCAAAAAAGAAAAGCAAATGAGAGAAAGTTAGTTAATGAAAGGAAGCATAGTAATTGAAAGAAGAATATAGTTGAACACCTTTACAAAAATACTACCCGGGCACCGTAGTAAGGGAATGGCTTCATCTTCATTATTAACTGTATCCAAGGATGATGTATTAATTAGAGTAAAACAAAAGGTTCTCATTTGGGGAAGAAAATCTGATAGCATGAACAAGATTTGTACCTTATCTTTTAGCTTTTTTTCCGTGCTAAGCACGGCCCTCGAGTTAATATTTGAGGTTCTTAATATTAGAACTAAATGAGTTATTGAAAAAATGTCGGGCTAGTATAATAGTAAATGAACTGATAATGTTTTTAGTTTTTCACAGTTGCATTTCAAGATGACATAGGTTTCAAATTTCAATACTTTCATTTCTCTTCTCTTTTTATAAAGATTTTTTTTATTGAGGGAATGAGGATACATACATAAGACATCAAGCATGATTGTTGGTCAAAAGATCCAACACTCTACCCTACTTACATATCCCATTCCCTTCACACCATGCTTTAAACATGATTTTCTTTTGTTACTGCTACACTAAACTCACCTTTTATCCCTGTAACTTCCTATCATGTGTATGTCATCTCATACACTGTTTGTTGTATGTTTGGTGCACTCAACAAATCTAAAATCATAGATACACTGGTAAAAATGTACAAATAGTTGAACATGGCACATGATCATTATTACCTCAATGGTGTACATGCTATTATTTTTTATTAAAATGTTTATTCAATATAGGCCACTATTTAGTGTGCCAATTTAATAAGACTTTTTATGTGGCTTTCTACCATTGTTGCATGCATAATATTAATATCATTCGTTAGATTAAAAAGGTTTAAATGATAGCATACATAGAGAAAAAGGTTATAAAATGATCACACTTCTTTTAAGAAAGTAAAAAATAACCTTACATTTAAAGTATTAAAATGTAGAGTTTGGTCAACTATTTGGTTAAGAAAATACACAGAAACATATTTTCATGAATTAACTTATTTTTTTTAGTTATTATAAAAAATTTATTCTTCAATATCGAATAAAAAAGTTTCTACTTGTGACATTCTTTGTACATCATCTCCTCTTTTCTTATAGATGACGGCAATCACGACATCCTTCCTCATTCAAACACTCTAGTTGTGGTCATAAATATAAACCTGAACATAGCAACAACAACAAGTAAGTGAAAATACGTATTTATTATAAACAAACAATACCAAAAACAAAAATCAGCACAAGCTAAGCTTGTCTTGTTGAGTGGGAGACCCTTCATTGCAAGAAAAAAACATTAAGCAAAAAAGAAAAGCAAAATGAGAAAGTTGTTAATCAATGGAAGCATAGTAATGTAAGAAGAATATAGTTGAAAACCTTTATTAAAATACTACCCGGGCCACCGTAGTGTAAGGGAATGGCTTCATCTTCATTATTAGTTGTATCGAAGGATGATGTATTAATTAGAGTAAAACAAAAGGTTCTCATTTGGGGAAGAAAATATGATGGCATGAACAAGATTTGTACCTTATCTTTTAGCTTTCATCTTTGTCATCTCCTATAATTTTAAAGCTCAACCTACATAAATCATGTACATTATTTGATTAAAATCAACATTTAATAGCAAATAATGATAATCTTAGTAGTTTAACATGTAATCATCATTATAAGTGTAGATAAATTCATATTATCATAAGTTGTAGCATAACAAAACATATCATACAAATTATTTAATTTTAAAGGTTCCATCTACCTATATAGGTACATCAACTTTGCAAATTTGTAAGTGAAAACAAAAATACATTTGACCCTATTATATATACATGTATATGCATATTATCTACGTGTATAGTCATAACTACCGAGCTTCATGTTCTTCTGCCCTCTCTGCTTTATGATGGGTCGATGGCCATTACCATGAGGCAACAACTATAATACTTACTGATCGTGTCACCATGTTTTGAATATATGGAGTAATAAGCAGTTAAATGTCTCATAGCTCCTGAACTGTGAATGTAGAATGCGATTATATCAAATAAATTAAAACTTAAATACCACATACAACAAAATAATAATATAGAGCTATACTATACCTCATATACTGATAGTGGAGACCACAATTTTGGTAACCGATACTTACTCATACACCATATATAATATTTGATTTCTTCATTATCTAGTCTCCATACCATAGCTCTACCAAGCTGGAAACCCCAACTTCCGACGCTTGAAAATAAGTATATAAAGCGCAAACTTATTGAAATCAAGCATAAAACACATCAAAAAACCAGATTATTTGTCAATCTTTAAAAAAAACTTAATGAAAATATCAACCACTCATTATGCAAGAAAAATTAATAAAACTGAATTACTTACAAGTTTAAGCTTTGAAGCAATTTGAAAGTGCCTGTAAAGATTGGATGCACTTAAAGGTTAGAGAGAGAGAAAAATCGAAGAAATAAGGTATTTGAAAATAATGGTTAAGTAAAAGACGGGTTATAAGAAAAGAATTGAGGAGATGTTGTAATAGTGTCATACTGTTTATGCCTACGTGGCAAGCTCAGAATGCTCCACAGTAAAATTGAGGGTTCCTCTTATATAATAGGTAGAAATAACATTACCTGTAGGGTTTTGAGAATTCATAAATTACAATCCAAAGAAACAATCACATGTTACACAATCTGATCAAGTAATATGTATTTTCAGCTTTATTGACATTACCAAGGCGGAGCTTGACATTTACTGTGGGAGAGCTAAAAGTGTAATTCTTATGATGTAGGAGGGTCAAAGTGAAAATGTAACTTTTAATTTTTTACATACGCAAAGTATATATTTGACAATTGAATTTAGTTATATTTTTAACTGTTTTGTACATTTAAGTGTGCCAATCAAAACTAAAATGCACATATCACTTCGCAACCAGTAATAGATGACTAAAAAATACAATAAGATTACTAAATATTTTTTGGTTTTCCTAAAATACCTTAAGAAAAGGTGGGAAGATGGGTATAATACTCTTTTTGTTTGACAAATGGGGGGTAAATGTGGCTATTATGATAAAATTATCCAAGGCTTTTTAAGACTAGAAATTGATAAAGATAAAATCGGTGGGAGAAAAGAGATGTAGTCTGGAGATATGGTGGATGGGCGTTGGGAATTGGAGTTGTGACGAGAAATCCATGGTAGAAGCGAAAACAGAGCTCATGAATTGACGCGAATTAACTAAATTTTTTTGTCCGAATGTACATTTAATTCATGGAGCTGGCTTCTCAATGATAAAGGTATCTTCACAGTTAAATCTCTTAGAGAAATGATTGATGAAGCTACATTAAATGCAACGATTACACCTCAAAAGACTAAGTGGAACACATACATCCCAAGAAAAATTTGCATTTTTGTGTGGCGGCTACAACAACGACGCCTTCCTGTTCGCTCATGGTTACATCATATTGGTATGGATCTAAACACAATTCTTTGCCCTCATTGTGATACCGATATTGAAACTTTTGAGCATTGCTTTATGTCTTGCCCAAGATTGTACGATATGGAAAAAGTCTTTAAATGGTGGAAGATGGGTAATTTTAATGTTGGATCTATGGGAGATATAATAAATTATAAGGTCAAAAATTAAAACGCCATGCAAAAGAATGTTGCAGCGTGTTTGTTGGGATGTTGTACATAAATTGTGTATTCGAAATAAGAGATGGTTCAGAATACTAATATCGAACCTAGCTACAATATGCGACGAAGTTCAAGTTCTTGTGTACTTTTGGATTTCACACAGAGCAAAAGGGAAAATTGCGTCTTGGATTGAGTGGTGCATTGACCCGGTAAATGCGTCCAAAGGTTAGTAATTTTGGCTATGTTTTTGGTCCCTTGATGACGATCTTATGTTCTCAACTCGAGGAAGTCATAACATTTTGTAGGCTAGAATCTACACCTTTGTAAGTAAAGTGTATAGGTAAATGGTTCGTGACCAAAACTCTTGTGAATTTGCTGTGTAGTTTGGGTTTTGTAGCTTTTATTGCTTCTTTCATGTCTACATAATATAATTCTTTGTTGCCTTTAAAAAAAAAAGAAATTGTCTGAGATATTTGTATCCCATGCTTTATCATATATTCCAATTATTTTGTATTTTTGTTATCTTCACCAAATAGTATTATTGTACGGAGCGGTGGTGGAGCTTTTTAGGACAGTGAGCAAGAGCATTGTTTTGATTTTTGTCTTGTTTGGCAAAAGCGCGTTAACGTTTTTAGATTTTTATTATCGATAGCAAAAGAGCGATGAGCTGTGTCATTTTAGTGAAAGCAATTTTTTTCATGCTTATTAAGGATCTTTGACAAGGACTGAGCTGTGAGAGCTACTGCTCACTCCTACTGCTCACAGCTACTGCTCACAGCTACTGCTCACGGCTACAGCTCACTGCTCACAGCCACTGCTAACAAACACACCCAATATATCTCAAAGGTTTAGATAACAAGGATACTTACATGGTTTTCAACCAATCCTTTTAGTAGCAGCAATTAAGAACCAATCGACTACTAAACCTTTCCATGGAGTTTGATGTACAAATGAATCAACAGCCCCAAAATATGAAACCCAACCGTGCAACAATATAGGGTATTTTTTTTCTTAACCCTCATCTGACCCTGACAAACCCAACGACACATATCCAGAATCCAAATTCTAGCAACGTATATAATTAGAGAAAGAGAGTACACAATTTTAGAGAGAAAGAGAGAGAGGCAGCATGTGAGACCTAGAATCGTCTGGAAGAGGAGACACAGATATATTTTGTGGTTGGTGGACGGTGGTTACGTTTCATAGGCCAAGGGATGGACTGGACTAACGTTAGGGATGGGCTGGACTAACATTAGTAACAGTTGTTAAAATGCACAGTGCATTTTACATCTGTTATGATAAAATATATAATTAACATACATATTAAACGTTAGATGTATCTTCGTTCACGATGTTGTTATAGGACAATTGTAAATAAAGTACATTGAAGTAAAAGTCACATAATGTTTAGTTGTGTGTTGCTCCATATAATTATTATTAGAACAGGTTAGAGATATATAGCTTAATTTTGAAGATCACCTGCACGTGATCCAAGAGTAAGGCAATCGCGTAACATTAGCATGAAGAGAGGTTGGGGATGGCTTCATGGGTATTCGACTGTTCAACGTTTGCAGGATCGTCGGAAACTGAAAAACAAAATATGCAAATATTATAATTAAAAGCCACCCATCCAATAAAAGTAGAAGTAAAAATGTGGCTGTTTAAAAGCACCAAAATTATAACCTTTGAACGTCGTAACGCCGATTCAGTTCGTCCTCCTTTTGGCCCATAGAGCTAAATACCTGCAAATTAACATTTTGCAGTTAGAAGTTGGAAGCGATCAGCTGATCTTTTTAGTAAATAAGACCAGTGCCTTGTACTATAATAATAGAATAATATGCAAAGAATGTTTTCTTGCTAAAAAGACGAAAACTCGTAGTTAAAACACGCCCACTATTAGCTCTTGACTCTCAGCAACTCAGGGACTTCAATAAAGAGACCCAACAAATCTCTAGATAAGTCGGCTAGTAAACTGCATAAAAGATGGGTTTGCTGGTGATTGTCATTGTCTTAGTTTACAAAAGGTTGCACATTGTTAGTTGTTTAGTCTGCTTTCTTCTTCTTGGTCTCCGATTGTAGCTGTGGTAAGCCTGAAATGTAATTGGCATAAAAAAGATTCGAAATTAGCTACATTTCATCACATCATATGATTTGTGATACAAAGGCAAAAAAATATATTATATTTGATCAACTAACTAACTGATTCTTGAAGTTGGCGTAATCACTGTGAAGACACATTTTAACCCACCTTAACACCGAAGGGTAACATACCACGTACTGTAATACGAAATAATACAAACTCAAAATTAGAAGAGAGTGACAGTATGAGATGAAGATCGATGTTTACCTGGAGGTGCAGGTGCGCCAAGACTGTTGTAATCTAAACGGAAATGTGGTTACCCAGCTTCTTCTGCCATATACAGTGTAACCAAGAAGCCCTCGTCGTCAATTCTTTTATGACATGTTGATATAAAAAAATATTTATCAACATACTTAGTCAACAAAGCGCTTGGATAGAACTGAAGTTCACCATTGTCACTTGATTAAGATTCATTATGAACTTTGTAGTATAGAAAGCAACAGTTAGAACTTAACTAATTTTCTGCTGGCCTGGATAGGAAACGGCTCAGTGCAGTGATTTTTCCATTCAGGCTTTGTATTTGTTTTAGGTTGTAGGAGGGACAAATTCTAAGATGGCCTGAATTTTCTTAGGGTTTTCCTTTATGCTTCTTGTGCTAATCATGTGTCTTAAGAATTGACCCATATTTAGCTGGGTGAAGCTTCTGTAATAGCAAAAGTGAATTTAACTGAATGCAGCTATTTGAACCTGTAAAGAGATAAGTGTGAAGCCTGTGACGTTATACCGTGATAAGATTTGTGACACTGCGAAGAACCTATCAGCCCTTTTTTACATTGTTTTAGGTCCCCTCCATTAGCAATTTCCTTAATCCCATATTTGTTAATACACTCACACCTAAAACTATAGGAGGCACAAATCGTGGGTCAGTGAGCTAATGGGTCATATGAGTAATTTTGTGTGAATTTGGCCGGTGACCACTCTGTGTCCAGAAGTGAATATTTTCACATTTGCAGACTTCATTACCTCCAAAAGTGTTTCAGAGCATGTGGAGCTTGCAATCGCCTCCGTCAAATCAATTGCTGAGCAAATGGCATCCGCCAAAGAACATCCACCTGTAATAACAAAAAATTTATGTCTAAATTCTTCCGAAAATTTTGACATTCTAATACATATGATAAAGAGTGTTGAGATTTGAGAATATTTGTCCTCTTTTATTTCTCTTTACCAGAAGCACCCTCATATGCTATTACTCTTTTTCTTCGTAAACATGAATGAAGTCTACAATAGTTTTAACATTCGTAAAATAGCCTTTGGAACAAATTTTAGAAAAATGTCAACTATTGTTGTCTATAATAATATAATATACATTGAATGATCTATTTGCCACTACATACCCTTACTGATGCTTTCATATTTATAGCACTTACGCTTCTTCGTATAGTACAGAAAATGTGTGTTTCATCAGACCTGATTAAATAAAATATGCAAGTGTTACTGGTTACTTTATATCAAATGATAATTTTACCATATTAATTGATGCAATATTTATATATTGCAATAAAAAATTTTAAAAGGGATCATGTTGTGATTTTGATATTTTGTTTCCGTGTGTAGTGATGAAAGCAATCCCGAACACCCTCAAAGTTGTTAATGAGTACTACAGTCTGAAAATCCAATAACTATATAATCAGCTTTAAACGAATTAAAGTTATGGTGATGTGAAAGGAAAGGTAACCTCGAAAAGTGGGCGATCTCTGCCGGCAGTTCCATTTTCAAGGGCAGGTCCTCGAGTTTTCCTATTCTCCTCCAACTGTTAAGACTCAAAACAACAAATTAAGAAAGTGCTTATTTCAGTTTGTACATTAAAAATCAGCTCATATTAAAACACAATGGCAGAAACAACAAACATGTCATTAACAACATTTACAGTCTCATTCTAAGCTGATCATGAGGCAAACCAATTTCTTTTTTAATTTCTTAACTTGCTATGGAGCCTTTTGGTTGAGAGTATGGTAGGTAAATTGGGTTACTATTATGATGGGTGAAAATATGAACTGGTTCAGGTTGACCCAGAACACTGTCTGTAAAGAAAATTGATTTCTTTAATATTATAACAGTTTGTATGCATTAAAACGTAAAAATACAGCTTGGCAACTTTTGGCCCAAGTAACATGTTTCCGTTACTATATATTAAGATTTTACCCATTTGATCCGTAAATGATCAAACATAAGTGAAATATACCCCTTCATAAGTGGGTCAAAAACGCTGATTCTAGTTAAGATAGACGATAATGCTCAAAGATTTATTAAACCTGAGATATGTTTTTGAGTAAGTATTTGCCGACGCTATCAACCACGCCTGCTTAAAAAGAAGAATCCGAGATCTTAAACATAAGCCTTGTGACAGCGATGCAAAAAATGCAGCTGAAAACTCATACCGATTCATGAACATATTTAGGTTGCTAAAATCCATCTATAAATGAAGCGGTCCTTTTTTCACAATTTACCAAGAAACTATTTATTAAATGAATGCAGTATTGTAATGTCCACAATGTTTATTCAAACTTTTACACAAATTTACTTACTTATCCACTTAGATTCTCTACCGAAGTAGCATGCTCGTTATCTTCTTTCCATTTAATTTCAACTAAGCTTGCTCAAGCTATTACATGCTAAAATTCATGGCATAATTCTGTGTAAATTGGCTCATTAATCATTTTGAACTATTAAATATGGTAAAGTAATTTAAAATTCAAGTATCATGTTTCTTAAAGTTCAGCTTCCAAAATAATACTCTTTGCAATAGTTCTAGAAGTAAATATCTACAATTAGGACGTAGCAAATCTACCTTATAAAGCCCTGATTGCACATACAATTGTGGAACTAACTATTTAGCCTTCAAATTTCATGCAAATAAGACTACCCTTTTTCGAGATACCCACGTCATTTTGGATACTACAGCCCCCATGCTCCTTATTGAAACCACGACCTTCTAACCAAAAACGCAAAAAAAAAAATTATCGACAAATATGGTAACTTCATAGAAACTGTTCTTCAGAGCTCAGCTTTCAAATAGCATCTAACTTGCACTATCCCTGAATGCACTTATTAGTTTTCAGATTAACTCACAGAAAGAGGCGGGTCAGCCCAGCATTAGAGTAAAAGGCGGAGCGGGTCGGGTCAGGCTATGATTTGTTTATACCTTGGCTTTTTGCCAAAAGAGCCTTTTTAATCTGCATAATAGTTGCAAATTTCTTAGGCTCAGATCCACTATTGTGGGAACCGCACGACACACTGTCTGTGGCGACAACCACGGTGTAGTTGTGGTCGCCCCGCCAAAAAACGCGGCTCAGGAAAACACAACAGTAGAAGATCATCATCGCCTTGTGTTTATAACATAGTGTCCATAGAAAAGGCAAATTATCTTGAACTGCGAAGCCGCAGCTAAAGAGAAGGGTAAATCCGCCATGGCTGCAAATCCAAGAATTTACCCCGCCAAGATACGGATAACCGCTGACTCTTTATTTTTAAAGGCAACGTGTAAAACACTGTATCATTAACAACAACAACAACCATAGTAATCTATTCACACAAAAAACATTCCCGTATAGAAATACACATCCTCCTAAGCATATAAACATGTAAACCCAGTTTTCCCCAAATTTATCACACCCAATACCCTAACGCTAGTAACCCTAATTAATAGAATCATATATTTTTCCATCTTTACTCATCAATCATAGAATTCAACCAAATCAAATACACTCAAAAACAAATAAAATAATAAGGATTAAATAAGAATAAAAAACTAACAAAGAAAAAGAAACCCTGATAAGAAATCACTCAATTAGTACCACCACAACTCAGAATCAACAAACCCTTTATAATTACAATGATAATAAAACCATATTATTAAAAAGCTGCTTCTTGATCGATTAGAGAGATACAAAGAGGAACACATGATCGGTAATGTTGTGAGAGAGAGAGGATCTGTTTGAGAGAGGTGTGTGTTTATAAGGACACGTACCCACCAGCTGTCTCAAAACTGGAACAAACCCTAAATAAAGGGGCAGGTCACCCGTTTTAGAAAGAAAAAAAACCAACGGGGTGGGTCAACCCGGGTTGACCCGAAAGTGTTAGTAAATGTGGCACGGAATCCGATTTCTGGCTTTTAATATATACAAGGTTTTAAGCCCGCGCGTTGCCGCGGGATGTTTGTCAGGGTGAATTTGGTATACATCCGAGAGTATGTGGAGACTCCAAGTGAATCTGGTGCGAGCGAAGAGTCTTAGACATAGTACAGTAACAGTTTTATTAAACCATTCTACGATATGGTTACAAAAAATGCGATTACATAGGATGTGTTGGTTGACTCGTTTTGCGTTGAGTTTGACTCTGAATTTGCATCATTGTTGGTAGTTCCAGCTGCCAGCCTCGTAATTGCACGTTCCAAAACCGGCACATATAATTTGGTGACGGTTTTTTGGTGGTCTGAACATCCCTACATGACAAAATTAATTTGTTAGACTCAAAACACCTATTCACGTGTAGGTATGCATAAATCAGAACTGTAAACTGAGTAGTGTGCCTAGATGTCCAGGTGAAAGTTTCCAATGTCTGACACTTAAACTCATACAGTCATATTCTATATCAGATGCTCTCATATATAAACGTTGTGGCAAAACACCCTACCAACAGTACGTCCAGACCTTTTTAGTGTAATTTATTTGCATTAGAAGCGTAAATGACGTGAACACGTCAATTTCTAATTTAATGTGTTTAGTTCCAAAGTCTTATAAATTGAATCAATCAAATTCAATTTCAATTTGTTTGAAAGGAGAAAAAAGAGGTAATATCTATACCTTGTACACGTATTTACAATTACTAATAGTAAAAAAGAAATAAAAAAAACTTATTCGGAAAAGGCAAATATTGACACACCTACCTGATATCTATCAATTGAGACTTCTTGTTCGCTAAAGGTTTAAAATCAAGGGGGGACCGGACCCGTGCACCCCTTTTGGGTGCCGAATGACCCTTCCCCAAAGACCTAGTCCTAGGCAATGAGCCCGTTAGTTAGGAGTATTGTAAAAAAAATGATTTAGGATGTTATATGCTGCAATTAACACAATTCGGGCAACTTTTAACCCATGAGAACCATTCTCACTTAAGCTAAAAAAGAATCTCCCATTACTGATAGAAATAATATATAACCTGAATCGACCCATTTATAAGCAAATGGGTCAAAACTGCCACATTTTGTAAATAAACTATTAGGATTTGTATTAAAAATAGTCTTACCCAGAATCTTGACTTGCGCATATGTTTGAGCTTTTTATTTTCCACACTTGAAAGAGGAGCACGTGTGAAAAGTTCCTCTTCCCTTCTTGCACGGTCTTCCAACTTAGCCTTGTACCTAGTCACCTCTCTATCTTCAATTCCAATAACCTCCCTCGCCTTTTTCAAATAAACAAACAAAGCCGTAAATACAATAAAACAAAAATGAAGAAAACAAAACATCATCATACACAAATAGAGCCAGCTAACCTCCTACCGTTCGTGAGACTTTATTCAAAATAGACAGCTTCCATACACAGCTACCATACTACTGATTTTCTGCACGGATACAAAATTAAATAAATAGATTAGATACATGCATATTCAATTCCTAGTGAGAGTGTGTAACCAATCCACGATCAACAACAACTATTTATGCGCGCATAATGAAATTAACATCTAACTATTACCTTCAACCAAGTTCAAAGGGCGTTTCGGGCACTTGGCCTCATCGCAACTTATGGAAAGAATTTCGTGTAGACTTTGTTATTGTCTTCATCTTGCATATGCTGCAAAAATAAGAATACCACAAAATCAGTTTGTAAAAGTTTGAAATGGTGTTACTGTTATTTATAAAAGAAATAAGGTTGAACTAACCCAAATGTTGAAGCATGTTCAAGGGCAATAGTTTCCTGCTCATATCGGATAAAAAATAACAATTGATGAAGATTTTGCCGTAAGAAACATGTTGAGAAGTAGAGAGGGTTTACAAACCTCAGTAGAGAGCAATAGTTTGGTGCTTGGCACTAAAGTTGGATTGAACACAACCTATATATATACATACCAACAGAAGAACTCACATTAGTTTGATTTCAAACAACTACTATACTTAGATTAATTTTTAAATAGGAGATCTTGAGGTTGCGATATCATATTAGTTTAGGTTAATCACCATAGCGACATTAATCATAAACCATATGTATAAATACAAATGGGTCTAGCAAATTCAAACTGGGCTAGGCCCCAACATAAGTCGAAGCCGAAATAAAACTGTCATCAATAAGCCGAAGCCGAAATCAAATTGCTCATCAATAAGCCGAAGCCGAAGAATATGTATACTTTGCACATATACTCAACGTTGAGCCGCGCGTGCAAATAAAATACACAAAACAAAATACTAATAAAAATAGTTTTAAGACGGGTTTAGCTTATAAGAACTTCCTAAATAAATAGGCCCTAAATAGCTTAAGTTAGCTAATAAGCAATAATCTATTTTGCTCGACCCTAACTACCAAATTGAGTGGCTGTTTACTTTGGCTTATTTAATAACCCCTTGAGCTTATTTTAGAACCAATCCAAAATCGAAATCTTACAAAAAAACACCCAAAATTGAAATATTACCGGCGTGAGGTTATAAAGTAACCCTAATCCCCATTCCTCCTCCTCCTCCTCGTGCCAAAGATATCAACAAAAACAAACAAAATTCAGATTAAACCAAGCCACATTAAAACAAACCCAACGAAACAAAAAACCCCCAAATTGCACATTAACCTAATTTGTAATTGAAACCCTAATAGAATCAAAATAAATATTCAAAATCTAAGAGAACTTACATGAATCTTATAGAATTAATGACCAAGTATATTGTGGTGGTGGATGAACCTGCGGTGGTTTCTTAGAAAAAGAGGAAGAAGATGACGCGTGTGGTTTGATAACTGCATATGGGAGCTTTGTTTGTGGATTAGACACGTATTAAGGGGAAGGAGACGTGTCTTTGGTCGGGTTTAAGCAAAAAAACAAAATAAAGGGCGGGTCGGGTTAATCGGGTCGACCCAAGGGGGTTATTAATATGCACGCAAACCGATTTCCGGTTTTAAATATATAGTTATAATTTATAATTTATAATTATAATATGTTTTGATAAGCATTAATTAAGAGTTAAGACTGAATAAGTAACTCATTTCCAAACCCTTTGTTTTAATATAACGAGGCTTGTCGACTCCCGTGCGTTGCACCGGGCTTAGTCTGTGGGCAAAATTGGATTGTTAAGCTACTTTTTTCATTTGAGCACTGTATCAAACAACTAACTAACTGATGCACATAATTTTTATAAAACGCTTTAACTTTGAACAAACTTATTTGTTGAGGGCATTATTAGTTTTGGTACTTATGTGAAGCATCGTGAATATGAGCTCACGTGCCAATATGTTCTTTCGACTGAGTGTACTTAAAGTTCTTCTATTAACACCGTGAAGCAAATGTGGATACTGATAGGTTTAATCATCCATTATATAAACACATAAAGGTATATAAAATAGAGTATATATTTTATCAACATATGAGCAAGATAATCACAATTCAACTTGTGTCTTTTGGTACTCAAAAGATAATGAAAAACACTAAATTGATGCGTCAAAGGTTTCTTGTTTTTAGGTTATCATCAAAACATACTATGTACTTTATTAATTATAATTATCTGGAAACAAATTCAACAGAATAAATATAATTCAACAGCATATGTACTGCAGTGTGCGTTGCATCGGCTTGTGTTTTGATAATAATTAGAATTGTTGGTTGTTTTTTTCCTTATTAAAAAATCCTTTGTTTTAGTGTTGTTTTTCGATAAAAAATTGGACTTTTTTTATGTCTAAAATTCAGCTGGCTGCTAACATTTTCTCGTTAAAGCACATATTAGTTAAAAAGTTAGAACAAAACTTATTCATCCCGTGTGATGCACGGATTTTGTTTCACATAACTTAAAAAGAAAATACTCGAACATGTAACCATTTTGACTCGAGTTAATATATTGATGTTGTACTTCTATTTAGTGAAAAGAGCACTCCCGTTGCCATGAATTATATGGTCTAAATTTAAGCAATGAGTTTATTCGCCTAATATTTAGCCATTTTTATAAGAATTGTAAAGTAAGGTTTCACTAAATACTTGTGTAATATCCTTTTCTACGCATCTTCAATAACGACGTCCGCTCACCAATATTCGTGTAAGTCTTCATAATAAATTTGAGTGGTGGCACGTGCAATTCACGTCCGTTGTTTTCCAATAGAAAATAAGCCAACAAATAACTATTTTTACCCAAGTTGAGTGTTTCATTTAATTTTGAATTGGAAATAATCTCTAGTGTCTTATAAACATTAGTCCAATTGGTCCGAGCTCCTTTCTTTTACTGGTACGATTTCTTTCTCCTCTTTACCAGATCGATGGGTCTGTGATTTAAACGGGGACGGGGTCTTCTCTGTCAAAGACATTCGCTCTCGCATCGATGATCTTCTTCTTCCTTCGGTGGGTTTTGAAACTCGTTGGGTGAAATTCATTCCGATCAAGGTGAACGTTTTTGTCTAGCGTGCCCGTTTAGATCGTCTTCCTACCATGTGCAATCTTTCTGATAGAGGGGTCCCCTTGAATTCTATGTTATGTCCTTTATGTGGTTCGGAGAACGAAGACTCCCCCCATGTTTTCTTTCGTTGCGAGTTGGCTAAGTTGATTTCTCGTAAGGTGTGTCGTTGGTGGGATCTCTCTTGGAATGATGCTTCATCCTTTGTCGATTGGTTTACTTGGTTTTCTTCCATTCGGTTACCGGCCAAGCTCAAGCTTATGTTGGAGGGCGTGTTCTATGTTGCTTGGTGGCATATTTGGGTTTTTCGGAATCGTTTGATTTTTGAAGATTCGGCCCCAAGACGTTCGGTGATTTTTGATGACATTGTCTCGCGTTCTTTTACTTGGTGTGGTAGTAGATGTTCTAGTTCATTTTCTTGGGATTCTTGGTTGAAAAACCCTAACTTGATTTCTTTGTAGTTTTTCTAGCATATTGCTAGTTTTGTTAATAGTTGCGGTTCAAAAAAAAAAGTAACACACAAAAGCAGGTTTAATTCAGTCTAAAAATGTTATTGTTGGGCTATGTTGTGTATACTATAGTTGAAATTATTCAATATTGTGTCATTGGTGTATTCGTTATGTAGAAACTCAAGATGATTAGTTTTTTGCATGTGTCATTGGTGGGTTTTTTTTTTGGAAATGGTAACTCTAGCCCCGGCAAAATATTTTAAAAATAAAAAATCTAGAAACGACTTATTCAGACATGCCCAAATAAGTTAATGTCATACGCAAACAATGCTTTGGGAAAACAATGAGTAACGAAATATAAACAAAGATTGAAAAGACATACTAAACAATAGGTTATAACAAAATCCTATACGGCTACATTGCTTCATAACAGGCCCACCAATAATATACCATATTTTTGAAAATTACTATATTACACATTTTACATTTGAAACGACGGCGTTTTTGCACCCATGTGCACTATTCATCTTAAGCACTGTAGCAATGCTTTCAGTGCACAGTGTGGGGCCACAAAAAAGTGGCCCAAAAAATTTAGCCTAAAAAATTTGGCCTAGCCCAATTAGTTTTTTTTTTTTTTTTTTTTAAATTGTCGGCACAAAATAAGGAGGAAAAAAATGTTATAAAAGTACCGACGCATTCAGATAAAAAAATACCCGCGGTAACATTTCCGAATTGAATTAAACAGTGTCATTTTACACCATGAGACCAAAAAAAAAATTTCGCAAAAAAAAAATAAAAAATAAAAAAAAAAAATTTTTAATGCGACGCAACAACGCGTAAGACCATTAAAAAAAACTACTATATTACACATTTTACATTTGAAGCGTTTTTGCACCCATGTGCACTATTCATCTTAAGCACTGTAGCACTGCTACAGTGCTACAGTGCTGGGCCAAAAAGAGGCCCAAAAAATTTAGCCTAAAAAATTTGGCCCGGCCCAATTAGTTTTTTTTTTTTTTTTTTTTTAAATTGTCGGCACAAAATAAGGAGGAAAAAAATGTTATAAAAGTAGTTTGATTTTTGAAGATTCGGCCCCAAGGCGTTCGGTGATTTTTGATGACATTGTCTCGCGTTCTTTTACTTGGTGTGGTAGTAGATGTTCTAGTTCATTTTCTTGGGATTCTTGGTTGAAAAACCCTAACTTGATTTCTTTGTAGTTTTTCTAGCATCTTGCTAGTTTTAATAATAGTTGCCGTTCAAAAAAAAAAGTAACACACAAAAGCAGGTTTAATTCAGTCTAAAAATGTTATTGTTGGGCTATGTTGTGTATACTATAGTTGAAATTATTCAATATTGTGTCATTGGTGTATTCGTTATGTAGAAACTCAAGATGATTAGTTTTTTGCATGTGTCATTGGTGGGTTTTTTTTTTGGAAATGGTAACTCTAGCCCCGGCAAAATATTTTAAAAATAAAAAATCTAGAAACGACTTATTCAGACATGCCCAAATAAGTTAATGTCATACGCAAACAATGCTTTGGGAAAACAATGAGTAACGAAATATAAACAAAGATTGAAAAGACATACTAAACAATAGGTTATAACAAAATCCTATACGGCTACATTGCTTCATAACAGGCCCACCAATAATATACCATATTTTTGAAAATTTTATAACATTTGAATTCCACGCCTTCAAAAGCCCAATATGCAAATGCCCATGAAGTAAACCAAAGGAGTCCACCATAAGAATGTAAACCAAATGCAAACAACAACAAATATCATGTCAGCTCTTAATTAAACCATCCAAACACCCCAATATCTTGAGCCACACGATTATTCCGCACACTACGGTTACCTAAAGCAACTAACCAAGTGTGCTTGTCAACTCTACTTTCCCACTTGTGGTCAACCTTTTAGATATTTTATTTATATATAGAAATGTTAAACGAAACAAACTAAATATTTTCCTATCAATGACTTTAAATTGATTTGTAGTAATTAGATCAAAGACTCGCTTATGCAACTGATATGAAAAACATACAACTACCTTACCATTTAAACCCGTATTGAACTACCATCACCACTCCTCTTAAAAACATGAAAATTCCAAATGTGAGCCGCATGACTGCCAAGAATCTCTAATCTTCAAACTTATTAGCCTCACTCTTATATTCTCTCTGATTATGCTGCAAAGCTCATCCAAAGATCTTTTTTGTTGCTGAAAATGCCTCAAATTTCTTTGAAGCCAAATAAAATACACCAAAGCACCAAACACTATCCTTTGAAGAATACCTCATACAGAATTATTTATAGGTCTATCACAAATATATAATGAACAATCTGCAACAAAGAGTTAGGTGTGTCCAGTAATAGTTGTACTATTACTATCTTATAATGTATCACGTACCTCTTTCAGGATAGGTCGGGTTGTAATGCAGCTCAGCGTAATTAATCCTATACAAAGAAAATAAACTTTTTCTCATATACATATATACAACTTTATCTCTTTTCTAGTATATTTGTTTAGAATTGCTATTATAATAAGATGGGTCCTTGCAAAATATAGAATAGAAAAAGTACTACAGGAAAAGTTTTCGCCCGCTTACATTTGTTGCTTCCTTACTTAAGGGGCGTTTGGGAATGTATGCTTATTCGAGATCGTCCTGCTTAAATTCATACTCGACTCGCTAGGACTTTATCACGTTCTTTGTGGACTCCAAAAGTACAGGAAACCTTCAATTGAAAAAAATCAACCATCACATTGTTTATTAAACATGAAATACCAAAGCAATGGACCAATTAGTACGTACCCATTGTTCCAAAAGCCACATGTGCAGAATGAGGGTACGACATGGACAAAGTTTGCACACCTATAGTGTTGTGATCGTCATTGTTGTTACCGTGACTGCTATTACAGGCACATGGGGGTTGGGATTTCAGTAGACGACCTTTTGTCCATACTTGCGCCTACGATACCCATCATCCAGGATGTCCACCTCACTGGTTTGCACCACAACTCTAGGTTCCCTGATGGCTCGGGTGGCCGGGATCACATATGATGCATACGCTTCAACCTTCCTGCAATAGTAAATTATATAAATGTAATTTACTAATATGCATAGCTTATATGGATAAGCTATTACGCTACCCATACATTATATGATCGTAATAATAAACCTTCCTACTTACCGAATCATTATCTTTGCAGAAGGGCTGCAGAAGTGTTGTTTCCCTCTAAAAGTTGACGGTAGGTGCAAGTTTCTCATATGATAATAAAGGTTGGGCTTTAATTCTAGTAGGTGCTTCACTTCCATCAAAGTTCACTTCATCTTGGTTAACATCTATCCAATGGTATGCAATCTACAAACGGAAACATATCAAATGGTCAAACATGTCAAAAGCCTCTGTTCTTATGCTTACAAATTCTTAAATTAGTTTATTTTGAATTTAATGAAGAGATCATTTAGATGCGTCATTAGTCATCTCTTTCACCATGGTTTGAACAAAAAGATCTCTTGCCCTTCACAACAATTGTACCCGAGACATTTCAGGTTCATAATCAAACTCAACCACTTCACACTTTTAACCTGTTATTTCAAAAAAATTAGATTGATGATAAAACAAATATTTATAAAAACTTGAAAACCAAAATTTGCTTTCTATCAAATGTAAGTGATGTTCTTGGTTCCTTTCGGGCGTGCAGGTGGTTAACCTAGCTGTTCGTCCTTCTGCATTGTAGGAATCAAGAGAAACTCTAATAGAAGCTAAGCTTTTCACATCGTCAAGATCATTATATCTAGCAGCCTACGTAACAGAAAGCAAAGTATATGCTTAAATGGATTTACATTCATTTAGTAGACTTAGTAATAATAGAATTAGTGACAAATAGGCACATGGTAACTCAAGAGGTTGTATGGTATCATGTGCGTAGTTCAAAATAATGATAATCCAAGTGTCTCCCTTAGAATGAAATTCCTGTGTTTGTAAAGAATTTTCACCCCTTACTTTTATACATTATTTCAGTAACGGTAACGCTTCATGTAGGTCTTTGAATCGGTGATGAGTTTTGCTTCTTCCTACTCATCGTCGGATCTATTTCGTTCACCGTCCCCTTCGTTGGTCAAGCCTTGTGATCTTATGGTAGCAGATCTGCAAATACAGTAGATCTAGAATAACCAATACAACAGACCATATGACCAATACAGTTGAAATGTAGATGCAATAAAATTCAGTTGAAACATAGTGAAACTGATACTGATACCCAACTATTTTAAGTCAAATAAAATTCAGTTGAAACGTAGCTGCAATAAAACTAAATCTAATTATTTAGGGGTCTTTTTACATATAAATATTAACGTGTGCAACACATTTTGATGAGGCTGATCACTTTCAAAAAATGTGGTCAATCAACTCCTATATCTAAAAGGGGTATAATTATCATACTAAATACAAACAAAAGCAATACATAATGCGCGCATACCGTGCTTGAAACTGTGAGAGAATGAAGCCTAATACAGCAGACCTGCACTATCACAATCAGCATTTGCGTGACACCTAAACTATCATTAACAATACTGCAGACCTGCAAGGCTGCAAATACAGCAGACCTGCAAGGCTATATGACCAATACAGCAGATCTTATGGTAGCCGGTTCGTTGTTCAAGCGCCTATGACCAATACAACAGACATGCAAGGCTGCAAATACAGCAAAAACCATATGACCAAATACCTGCATATTCAGAACCCCATATGACCAAATACAGTTTAAATTGACTAAATAGACCATTGCATAATCAGTTTAGATACTCTCATTATACTTGTAGCAAACCTGCAAATCAGTCTAGATACTCTCACTATCCAACTCATCACATGTACTGTTATAAACCAAACGCCCCTTTTGATAGTAGTCAACCAAATATAGATTCAACAAAAAACAACGACTAATAATAGTACCATAAATCCACAATAGTAGTTCTCACATATCTGATGTTACATCAGTAGGAAAGCATTAAAAAAAAGAAGCTATTACGGAATTAGGCTTATAAAAGTATAAAGTGAAAGATAGATTTTTAATTTTCGGGTCTTAAGCATACTTCAAATTAAACGGATGAGAATATACCTTACATGATTTCGTAAGTATGGTTATCTTAGTTGATACAAATGAGAGATCCCCCATGGTTTTATCTGCCGGCACAACATATAGCTAGTTTGAAAGACCAATTTCACCTGAAAAAAAGCACAATCAATCACAACTTATACCTAAAAAAGCATTTCATCAAACACTTAATCTACATCCTACATTATGTTCTCATAAACAATAAACCGCATTTAGTCAAATCAATTGGTGTTGTCGAGCTTTGAAAGAGAAGGTAAAAGGTGCTGGCAGTGTAATGAGTTGGGCTAACATTTATAACTGTAATCATTTATTGGCTTAAAACTGTTACAAACCTTGAAAGATAGCCGGTTGTAGAGTCTCGTGAAGACCAAAAGCCTTGCAGAAGCTTGAATGAGAAGGCAAATGTATAGCCTCATCTTGAAAACGAATCTTAAACAAAATATCAAATGAGAGTTTACAAAATTTGTGGGCATAATAAAACACACCATTGGTTGTTGTTAACGAAAGTATCTTTAAACAAAGAAAAGTTTCTTTAAAAGGCCAAGAAAAAGAGTAGAAAAACATGAGTCATGACAGTTACTCTATGAGTAATGACACTATACTATATATA